>QYTT01087139.1:0-18774 GCA_006980735.1 Dasypogon diadema | reverse complement strand
TTTTTTAAAGAAAATTTTTAACGGACAGAGTTATTCCGATCTCGAAACGTACCAAGAGTAAACTGCCCAGTTCTTGACATTTTCTAACAAAATCTGTTTTATGCATCATTGTCATCTGTTATTAATGTAATCAACTACCTAATAATTATTTAAACGGCTTTTGTTTAGTCTTTACACGGTTATATAAACAGTGCTACGTGACCTGTCTCATTGAATTAAGAAAATCTTTAAGAAATGTGTTTTTAAATAAGGATTAAGATAAGTAAAGTATTACAAAATTGTGAGTTATTGTTATACAATATTGTTTAATAATATGTGAAGAAACACATTTAGAAAAAAATAATCAATTTGCGGATACTTGCATATAAAAAACTGAGCATGTCAATAATTGGCAATGAAAAATAGTTCGCATCCTATTGTTGACATCCTTTACATTTACAATATAAATTAATAGCATTGAATATATTTTTGTTTATAGAAATTACTTAGATGCTAATTATTTTTTTAAATAAAATAAATGTCTCGGATTGATAAATTACATTCTGCTTTGAGCGACGTTAAGAAAGGAGCGTCTCTTAAGAGTGCTGCAAAATTATATAGAATTCCGAGATCAACGTTAATTTACCACAAAACTGGAAATCACAAAACTGTACCAGGTTTTCCAACAATTTTGAGCGAAGCTCAAAGAACAAAGAACAGCTGTTAGAAGACTGGTCAGAAGAATGCGTTAGAAGAGGCTTTCCTAAGAAGAAATTCGACCTACAATTAAGTGTTCGAGATTTTTTAAACGCCCACTCACGACCTAATCCTTTTAAGGCAAGCTATCTACCTACCTTTGTGAAAATAATATATTTAACATTTAAATTTCATAATTCAAATTTTGCTTTTATTGCACTTTTTCGTTTCAAATTCTTACTAAAAATGATTAAAAAAATAGATTGAGGAAAGTAATTAAAATTTTTAATAATTATGGCCTAAGGAACCAAAAAGACAAGGGAACAGGAAAAGTGAAAAGACCTCTTACGTATTAACATCTAAAAGATGGGAAGAATTATACACACACAAAAAAAACAAAAAGAGAAAGAAGATTTAGAAAATATAAAGGCAAATAAATAGTTAGAAAAAGAAAACAAGAAAAAAGAAGCTGAAGAGAAAAAGAAACAATTGGCCCTAAAACGTGTTCAAAACCGAAAACGAAAAGAAAATTTTAATGAAAATACAGAGGATTATCTTAGCGGGGGAAGAAGAAAAAGAGTAAAGTGACTTAAGGGGATAACTATTACAGGCTACTGAGACCTAAGACTAATTTGTGTAAGCCTAATTATATTTATTTGTATTTGTATTAAGCCGAAAAATATTTAGTTTATGTTATAATTATTTTGATAAAAAGATAAATAAACATCACTTTCTTCTATTTTTATAACTTATTTACTACATTTCGCTAGTCTCGCAATTATAAGTAAAAACAAAATTTAATACCAAACATAAAAAACTTGGTATATCCAGGTATTACTACGTGGTTAAATGTAATTATAAAAGAGCTAAGAATCACAACACTATCATTAAAATATATTATTAAAATGATTTAAATTCTCTTCTACAATTTTTCTTGTATAGTAATGTTGAAAATTGTATATAAGGTCAGTATGTCAAGAACTGGGCATCTTGGTGTCAACAAGTGGCAAAAACATATCAGGAACTGGGATTGTGAAGTATTATTTTTATATCTCATTTTATAAAAATAATAACATAATAAACGAACAATATTTTTTCCTAATCCTTGAAGTTTTCTTTATATCACGCAGAGAATATTTTCAGCTGTACTTGAATACCGCGATATAACCAAAGAAACATTTTTTGTTCTTAAGAGTGTCAAGAATTGGGTAGCTTACCCAAGTTTGACTTAGATATAATTAAATCAATTTATTATTTATTTTATTTTATTATTTATTTATTTATTTAATGCTACCCTATTAAGGGGTGCTGCTGAACTGATTTTGGCAAATGCCTGTATCAATAAACAGACACCTACATTTATTTATGCAAAATTCATATAATGCTTAAGGTTTCAATAAAAATAATCAGAATTTTCTATTGTTCACCGTGATTATAAATAATTCATACTAGTAGTTTATTTTGAAAGTGGCATATTTTACATATGTGAATTTTAGTTCTTTCAAATCTCTTTTTGCAATGGCTCTAAAAGTGAACTTAGGCCACTTCCAAAGTAAAACGCCTCGATTATAGTTAATTAAACCCCTATTTTTTTGTTTTACTTGTTTCAATTAAAAAAAAAAAATTGTTTCGATTTCTATCAACCTACGCTCTTCGCTTTGGAAACGAATGTACAGAAAAAGATTACAAATGTTCAATCGGCCCCTTTCCCCACCCAAAATCTAAATCTGAATTTAAAGGTGGGAGAAATTCTCAGTTTTTTTTTTTTTTTGTTGTATAAATGATAAACGATGCTGATGAGGTGGACTAATTCCACAGTCGCTGCTTCCTAAGACATTTTTTTCAGTCTCGTAAACTTGTTAGCACGAACGAATTGAACTCGAAGGCATTCTCTGCGAAAATATAATTTTCCTGTTGTTTTAAGGAGCCAAAAATAGATTTTGATGATATCCAGATCTATGATAAATTACATTAAATGTGCATTTTTTACTATCATTATTTTGTTTGAAGGTTGTCGAAGCCGCGATGGAATTTTTTTTTAGATTTCCATTGACGTGTTTTGTCACCTTTTCATGGTAAGATCCTCAAGTGGTTGACAACGTTGCTGTCTTTCTATATTTACGTGGGTTTTGTTTGATGTCGAAATCTTTGATAGCGCAGCTTCAATAGGAACACGATAATTTTAGATACTGATACCATTTATGCCAGTTGGCATTGATTTTATTAGTGTTTTGCAGATTCTTCTCAATTTGTATCGTAAGATTCCGATTACGCTATATACATTTCATGGATGGATGAATAACACCTCCAGAACCCATACAAATTACGAAAGTATCTCTGGCAGAACGTGATGTTCGCCATAAAAATCCAATAAAACAATGGTTGGCAGCAGCCATTCTTGTGGTTGCGGCTTTCATTTTCAATAGATGAAATCTGCTAGAATACTATCAATTTCTGTTTACGAAATTTATTTTCCCGGCATATCTTAAAACCGCTCCAAATTGTTTAGTAAACAATTCAGTGGAATTGAGAAATAAAAATGAGGTTTTGTGAAGAGCGGCCAATGTCGAAGCGGTTAAACGATTTCCATTCGACCCAATTTCTTTTCACTTCTCGAAGATCCTATGGTGAAAATGAAAAATTGGAGCCGGAGCCTTTTGCACTAAATATCAAATGAGTTCTTATTTCATTCCTATGAGGCTGATGCCTTGCATAGATATATGTACGTACGTGATCACATCATTCAGCTAGCGTACAGAATATTTGGCACAACGCAATTTTGGTGCAAGAGTTTCGAATTTGAATGAGATTTGCGGGGGAACAAGCTGCGTACATTTGTGGGAAGGCAATTCTGGCATCAATAAATAGAAAATATATATTCCGTAAAATGATTTAATATAGTCATAAACTCTGCAATAAGGAGGAAGTCATAACTTTTGTTATTTGCCTTTAAAATCCCTGTGGCAGTGAAATGTGATTTTTATGCTTCGGGCATGTTTTGAAGATGAAGTCACTTAAAAGTTTGATTCTTTTTGTGGTTTACTTGAAAGAGCTCAGTTTTTATAAGGATCCGTTTTTATAACATAACATAGAGTTTCGCTTCTAGCCCAGAAGGCGCACTTCTCAGCGTGAAGCCAAGAAAAATTTACCTATCTCCGCATTAAGCGTTCACACATTTCAAACAAATGTGTTAAGATTAGGCTCCCCGACAAGCATGCAAAATATGTAATTGTTAGTAAGATTAATCCAAACGATAGGACAAGGAAACAAGCAAGTAGTCAATAATGTTAACGATTAATATGAATCACACGAACAGGAAAAGACGGTTTTTTAGTACCTTCTTGGACACATTCAAATCAAAATGCTCTACCACACCATTGACCGCCGCACACACGCAATTAATAGGCTCATGCTTACCATAGTTAGTTCTGGAGAAGTTAATATTTAAAAGGGGCTATTACTTCTAAACGACACCCTACCACGGAGTTCTGCAGAGTCAATATTGGAAATCTGAAGCTGGTGGATAAAAACTATATCGGCAACCTTACGTCGACTTTCCAAAGAAGTCATGCCAAGAAGATTAAGCCGTTCGCGATACGGTGGAAGAATCGTTGGGTCATTCCAAGGGAGATCTCTAAGCGCAAATATAGTAAACCTGCGCTGAACGGATTCAATACGACCACTGTGGACAGCGTAGGAAGGATTCCAAACCTGGGAAGCATGCTCAAGAAGTGGTCGGACGAACGAGTTATACAATGTTAAAGATACCCGAAGATCAGAAAACTCTTTGGACCAGCGTTTAATGAAACCTAGCATGGAATTACCCTTAGAAGCAGCATAGTCCACGATTCATCTCTATTGCTTGCTTGAGGGTGCAGAATGGGTATCACACCACTGACACAGTACATGAGCACACAGAGGCCGCCCCTAGGTCTTTATTCGCAAACGTGCTTACCTCTTGAATACCGAACGTATTCCTATTGATAGCTCCTTTTTGATGGATGTATTGTGTCTTGCTTGTATCCTTTTGATAGTTTGTTTTTGTGTATATTTATAATAATTTTGTGTCATTTTTGATAGACTTTGTGTCTTTATATATATTGTTTAATTTGATAAGTTATGTAGAGCTGCGCATTTTACAGACAATTTTGTAATGATTTTTACATGAATTATTATTATTATCTATTTTTTTAAGTGGGAGTTCCACGTCAATCGCGATCAAGCGTAAGACCTATAGTTTTTCCCGCTAAAATAAGAGTTCTCAGGTTGAATTTTGTTTTCTGTGAAGAGAACTATTATTATCTTATCCGCATTGACACGTAGACACCATTGTGGTACGGTGTTTAGGGCATTTTAGTTGTGATCAGAAATTTTCTGATCGTTGCTTTCCTAAGCGAGAATAACCAGGTCATCTCATCCAGAGAAAAGATCCCCTTTTATTTTAGTCTGGAATAATTTTAGCAAAGAATTTTCAAAATATATTCAGATATCACCGCAGTGGTAATCATTTCAATAATTTCATCACCTGTCACGAAACGAACATAACAAACAGAAATTATTTAAGGTTATTATCACCACCTCCAATCTAATGTTTTCAATTCAAACAAGAAATACGGCAACAAAATGTTTATTTATAAACGCCTGTAGCCACCAGAGCCCCCCATACATAATGCAAAGAAGGAATGTAGGCAACTTATAATCGCTTCAAAACTGTAAAAAATTATTTTCTTTTCTTCCAAATCCAAAACGAACACCCAGATCGCATCTCTTACGAAAGCATTTGATTTTCCTAGACAAGAACAAACATAGGCCCGACTAGAACAGAATAGGACAGAACAGAATAGACTGAATGCATGCAATTCCAATTTGATGTATATTTCTGGATCACTGAACTGATTCAGAGATCTCTGGGTCTGCTGGATTTTATGAACTTCAATGGATCCCGCCGGGTTCGTTGGAAATTTCAACAGAATCCAAAAAGAATGTTGACAAAAAGATGAGTGTAAAAGCGATTCGGATAGAGTCGATTTCTCTTGAATATAGTCGAGTGCCAGGTCTCATGTTCTGGCAGCCGTCTGGTTGGAAACGTCTTTTCTGTGAGAAATCCGCAAACGACTATATTCGTGGCAGATTTTCATGTTTTTACTACTTTTGCTATGATTTGCGTCGGCTTTTAGTCCTCGCACTTGAAGATCACTAAATGGAATTGTGATTGTGTGTGTGTGTGGATTTCATGTTACTACATAGAACACAGTAATATAACCAAAATGAGATCATTTGGAGACCACAGCAATAACTTCCAAAGAGCTTTCAAGTCCTCCGGGTTAGTTGAGAAGCGATCGCAGAAGTATCTAGTGATCTTGTAGCCAACTCATTTACATTTTTCTTGGATATATACGAGATCCTTGCATTGCTTACTTGCCGTAGAAGAGCGGAGTGTCTTAAGTACATTATTCGTGTTGTTTGTGGATTAATAATTAAAAAACTTTTACAAAATGAGCGGAAATCCAGTTGTTGTAAGTTTGATTTTGTTTTTTTCTTTTTTTTTTCTAAAATGGGGCGAAAATTAAAACAAACTTTTGAAAATTTTAAATTTGTCATAATAACTTCTTCGGAGTGGAGTGTTTTCGAATATTTGAATTTAATTTGATGGAATTTTGAGCCTGTAAAAAAATGTAAATAGTATTGTCCTTTTATGAACTTTGAAAGTGTTCTTTTACTGAATTATATTAAATTCACGTTTGAAAATCCTTTAAACGTTATATTTGTTACGATCTTTGAAAAATTTTAAATAGAGCTGTACGGCTTCCAAAATGTAAAAAATTAAAAGTAATGTGAATATGAATAACAGTTGAGGGTGTAATATGTAAGACGCTTTTTCTAAAGGGCTGTTTATAAGCATTATTTGATTAATGACTTCTAAACGGGTGTTATGCGAGGGAAAGTCGTAGTTATGGGGTGTAAAAGCAACAAAGAGTTTCTAAGGAACCGACTGAGTTTTAGAGAAAATCAAATAACTGACATTAATGCTGATGGGAACCCTTTGCTTGATTTTAGTGCTTAGAAGTGGTTCTACTTGAAATTTAAGGATATGGTTGTTGTCTTTTAATTTCTTTTAATTGCAGTGTGTTTTGTGCAAGTAAGAAATTAATAAATTCAACGTGTAAAAAACTGTATTAAAACTACACACCTTTATCTTTTGTCTTCAATGAGAGTTAAACCGTGAATTAGATCAATCAGCTCATATGGTTGCATATTTCGTTGATAGCATTACAATAATAAAACGTGGAAATAATCAATTCATTTTAAATAAAAACATACGGCTTGCTTTAAGAGGATCCAAATTTCTGTCAGTAGAATTGCTTCAATCACAGTATTTTTCGGCATACGATATACCAATAAGATTTTTATTTTTTTGCGAAAATGGTATTGTCAATACCCCTATAGCATAAGGACTTGGTTACTAAAAGCTGTTAGGTGTGCGATGGATAGACCAGTAGCTTCTAACTGATTAGAGCTTGAGTTCGAATACTGGAATTAAAAGAAGAATCTAAAATGGTAAAAAGAATGATTAAAGAAAGTATAAACTTCTTATTTACGAAAAAGTAGTAGTACTCCTGGAGTGATCTACTGTGCACGCACTGGGTATGGGGTAAAGTAGAATGATGCTCATTTTTCAGGTAATTTCGAAGTTAACACAGATAATAAATGCTTCATTCCAGAGCCCCAAACTATTCAGTTTTGCTAGATAACGAAATTTTAGGAAATATTAGTTTGAATAGCAAGTTTTTAACATGAATCACTTCGCCTGCAAGAACCGCTGAACAAACCTGATCCACTTTATCCCGTGCCGCCTTATTTGACTGAGCCTTTGAATAACCCAACTCAAAATTAAAATTTTAGAATTAATCAACTATAACTCAAAATTGTGCAATTAAAGCGTAGTTGTTTGAACACCACTTCTTTGAATATCTGCGACTCATATTTAGAAGATAAAACAGAAGGTGGTAATCTGTTTCATTTCTAAGTAGTTCTGCTTAACAAGGGATCACGAAGTATCGATACTTGATGGCCTTATTTTGAACTCTTTTTTTCCGGATAATATATATCATTGGCCGAAGTGGCTTGGATTTCATTTATGGCATGTCTTACAAAAAATTGTCAATGATAGACCTTAGGAGGACTACACTAATTATACGGCCATAATTCAAACAGATATTAGTAGCATTCCTACGTTGCTAATTCAACTGTGGCTACTGTGGAGAGTGGAACTGCAAACAGCAAACCATTAGCGAACAAGAAAACGTGTGAAAAGATTAGAACCAGAGATTAGTGGTATTTTGACATCGGTTACATAAGGGTTGTACGCTAGAGCCCTTTGTAGTTTGGGGAAGCTCACAGCCGTCCGAATAATGTCCGATTCTAAAAATTCTGACCGGACAGGACAGTTCTTTTAACAAAGCTTGTCTTCGAATAGGTTCGAAAAAAATTTAACCGGGCCTGATCGAATATAATTTTGATTTTTGGTTTATTGTAGTCGTTATCTGAAAATGATAAGAGGATACAGAATTTGGTTGCCCAATTCAGAATGGTTGTAACAACTCCAACTCTTGTTGCATATCATTTTCTAATTCCAAGTGTACTCAAAAGACTCCGGAAAATAACGCCCAACGAAATAATGCTTGAAAATTAAAAATGAAATAAAACCTGAAAATTTAAGGCTTTATTTCCCAATTAAATAAGGATCGAAAATGAATTTGAAATAAAAACCGAAGGAGATGAAAAATAGGTAAAACATTTTTTCCCTATCAGTAATCCATTTTGGCGTGGCTTCTCGTTTTTAAGAGCGTTATTTCATCCACATCAATTTTGTTTCTAAGGTCCTATTTTATTCACAAATTTTGGGTTTTATGTCACCTTCCCTTTCTTTAAGGAATAAACCCCAATGAAATGAAACAGCAACCTAAAATTTTCGATATTATTTTATATTTGAGGGGTTCGTATTTATATGAAAATTTTCGGGATTTATTTCGATTTTGGGCGTAAGCCATTAGTCGACTTCATTATTAATCTATACCACGGTTTGCCGTCCTGTCTTGCGCTATTGAACTTAAAAGTCAACCTTTGATCAGTATTCTGCGAAAGATATTGTCATTGATAGGCGAAAGCCTATCACAATCAGAGGCAATCTTTGACTTACAATTGTCGGGTTGTTGCCTGGATTGAACTTAGAATGGTATCAGTGAATTCATTGATATTTTCAATATGTCATTAACACAACAAAACTAATGATCACAGTAGATTAATATCGCTGGTAACCAAGTTTGTTGAGGCGTAGCCATAGAATTTTTCATTCAAATCTTGAAGACAGAACTTTTAGGTTTATTGGAAAAAAACTTCAAAAGTGTGTAGTAGATTTTTTCATGAGTATAAAATTTTCTTCCTTGTGAGATGACTTTCAATAAGAAGGAAGGTAGTAGCTGAAGTCACATTCCCACAAAAAGGCGTCAATATTTACCCTGAACTGAGCTAGAAGCATGATACTCGATTTTTTCCTACTTTTTTTTTTACAATATGTCATCGGAGTTTGTGAAGAAGATCAGCAAAATACACACTGATTACAATGGTGTTACCTTTTTGAAAATTTGTCCAACAAATTCCTTCTAAATACCAAAAGGACTTTTGCATAAGTCGAAAGTTGCACCAAATTTTTATTGTGACGCGCGTCCATTTGTACGTTCATGTATCATTGGCTTTAAAGTTCGCTCAAGATTTGGAATCAAGATTTATTTCCTAACGGTTTATTAAAATTGTGTTCAGTTATCAAATACATGACCGCCAGTTGATCATACCAGACATAGTGGTTGGACACCACTGGATACATTTCAGATCTATTCTTCCTTCTGAAACCACCCTGGCGGGTGACTTCAACGTGTACAATATCCAAGGGTTTAGGCCTTTTTCTACGACCAGTTTGGCGGGCAGATATGTTGAGCTTTCTACGAATGATCCAACCTGCAATATCTAGTAAACTGCCCAACACGCCTCGCTAACATGTTGGGTCGCAATGATAAACTTTTGGATTCAGATCATTGTCTAATATTGTCCAACTTCCTCTGGATGTAATACCAATCAAGGGCCACTTCATTCCCGCACACGAAATGGTATCTCACCCACGCTTCTAAAAGGCTGCACCTATACTATAATCGGGATAAACCTCTGTGGAAAATGTTTCATTTATCACATTCAAAAGGTATTTTTCCATCAATCTCTTCGATTTTTTCTAAGGTATTCGATTCTGTCTAAGGGTCTTGAGACTCATATCAACACGCAATTGATGAAATATTTCGAGACTTTTCATCTAATTCACAGAGCGTAGGCGTCACTATTTCCATAGCTCCGGCGAGTTAGGAGTGGTCGCGTTGGACATCTCAAAAGCCTCCGACAGAGTCTTGCATTCTGTCCTTTTAGCCAAGGTGTGTTTCCTTTCTGACCGTTCCATCCATGTTATCTTGGAAGGTATCATTTCCAATGCTTATAATATCAATGCCGGCGCATCGAAGGGTTCTCCATTGTCACCCACTCTCTTTATACTCCACACTAATGACCTCTTACTTCAACAAAGAAATTACTAAAATTCTCTCCTGAGGTAGTACAAAACGCGTTGAGTTAAATGCATCCAAAACCCAAGCCTGCCTGATTTCTTTTCAAACCTCGGGGTTTGATCTACAAGGAATTCGATCAGCTGCCCGCGCAGGAAGTCATCTTCGTCCTCGAGACAAATCGTTACAGAACAGCAAAATAACGTGAAACCTTCTTAAGCAGAACTGTACGAATTGTGGAAGAGATTGCCATCTTCCGTTTTCCATGTTGATTGTTAATTATAGGCCACAGTTGATTAAGCAGAAATTGCACTTTCACTCGATTTCCCAATCGCTTTTTCCTGCCAAAGTTGTGCAGGTGCTTTGACTGCACCGAAAATTTACGATAAACTACGACAAATTTTGAGCTCTAAAACGGGGGAGGTTAGAGGGACTCATAGGTTAAAGTATAAAATTTCATCAGATTTTTAAAATTAATATACGGGAGTTACATTTAACACCTATTCTCATTTTTTTAAATTTATTTTGTCAAATTTTTTCCTTTACAAGTTGTTAACGGTGATTTCTTGTATAATTTCAGGATGAAGACCTTACTGCAGAACAAATTGCAGGTAAGTAATAACAGCGCTTATTTTGTTATCATATCGGGTCTAGTGGGAGTGCAGTCCTAACAAAATTTTTAACAAAACACGAGGTCCTCTTTTTTAAAGTAATATTTTCTTTCTTTTGTACAACATGTAGGCAGTTTTTATGGAATGTATTTATGACTTTAGAACGACGAAAAAGATTAAGTCAAGCATAGTTATGTCTGATTCTACTTAATTTCTGGGTTATAGATAGTAATCTGCGCGTGTGGATGGCAGATTGCCTCAATTTTTTTGGTTGACTGATTTCTCCCGCGCAATCTCTTCAAATAACACTACGATGGGTGCGTTGTCAGACGCCAGAATATAAATCATAATCAGGTACCAAACTGATCAAAAAGATTTAAGTCTTTGCCTCAAGTTTATTTTCAGTTGGAATACGTCCAACCCTAACTCATCTGCGATCGATATTCCTCTGAAGAAATCTAAATCTTCCCAGACAATACGTAATTAACTCTGTTCACGAGACCAAATCGCACAGACAACAAACATTGTTCTTTCCCTAAAGCGTATCATCGCAGAAGGGGTAATTAACCCGTGTTGTCCTTTGGGCATCTTTAAATTTGAGATAATTATCAGTTGAAACTAGAAAACATTGAAGTTCTTTCAAGTGAAAATGAAATTGTGAAGTACCCGGGCAGGTGTTGAACGATGAAAGATTTTTATAGCCAGGGTGTGTAGCATTAATCAGTCGGGGAAACTAGTTTGAAACTGAAGGATTTCATAAACAAAATTGTTTAGATGGATACTATCTCACCAATATCGGGCGATGTGAGTGAACTCTGCTTCAATTAGCACAATTTCTCAGGAATTGTTTCCGCCCAGAAATAGATGATACCATGTGCGTTTTTTTCAAAGAGCTCGATAACAGAAAAGTTCAGCGGAAAGATGAAAAACTAAGAAATGTGTTGCGGAAGACTAATTTGTTATTTCTTAAATACTCAGGTTCATTGTCCTGTCCTACAATTATTTTTGGAGATCAGGCATTTGGTAAAATAATTGTTTACTCGTTTACTTGATAAATAACCATAATGAAGTACGCTTCAGTTGTAACTATTTTCCAAACCTCTCTAAACGCGGAGTACAATAAGGAACTAGACGTAATTTGGTCTTGCTTTTTCCATTATCAAGATACATAAATTGCTCCCCAATGAAAAGTCTATTAATATTTTTCTACAACAGAAACAATGTTTTATAAATTCACCCGACTGTCTGCATCAATCAAACAAAACAGATACAAACTGACGCTGCAAAAGTCGTTGACATTTTCGATTAATTGCACTCATTGGGGCTAATGCCAAGACACCACAAGGTTTGCGTCATTCGGAGACATGTACACTCCCATAATTCACGCTGCACAAAATAAACTACGCTAACAAATGTTGTCAGTTACAAATTTCTATTTCGGTATTAATTTTCGTAATGTTCGTTCCAAACAGTTCTGCAAAAAGCTTTCAACAGTTTCGACCACCAAAAGACCGGAAGTATTCCAACAGAAATGGTCGCCGATATCCTCAGATTGATGGGTCAACCCTTCGATAAGAAAATTCTAGAAGAACTCATTGAAGAAGTTGATGAAGACAGTGAGTATAAAAAGAGTAAAGAACTGATACGATTTTGGCACTAATTTCATTTGTAAACAGAGTCCGGACGATTGGAATTCGGTGAATTTGTGCAATTGGCTGCCAAGTTCATCGTTGAAGAAGATGCTGAAGCTATGCAAAAGGAACTGCGTGAAGCATTCCGCCTGTACGATAAACAGGGTAATGGTTTCATTCCCACCACATGTCTTAGGGAAATTCTTAGGGAATTGGACGATCAGTTAACAAATGAAGAATTAGATATTATGATTGAGGAAATCGACTCTGATGGTTCTGGAACAGTTGACTTTGATGGTAAGTACATTTTTACATTTTTTTTTGGTATGCAGTGTTGAGGAAATGTTTATAAATATCATAAATATCATAAAAGACCAAGGGTACATCATAATTTTTAATTTGTGTTTCATGAACTGCTCTTATTTGACCAATTGTGGAATATTTATTATGTATATATATGCACAGAGTCCTGAAAATGGACGACTGCTGTAAACTTAAAGTAGAGTACCTGATAGATATCTAATTCAGTTGTTAATTTTAAATCCCTGCATCCATTGGTCATTCCGATTAGAAAATATTGCCTGGTACGTTATCAAAATCCCGCTCGAAGGATCGCTTTTATATTAAACAAAAACATTTTACGCTATAGTAAGATCATTAAAACTATACTATTTCTCCTCTGAATGCATAATTACTTAAGAAATAAACCCACTCCTCTTTCATACCTAATTTAACTCTGATCTTCTCACAAGTTGAGGTGTTTTCGAATATGTTAATGGCGTCCGGTGTTAATTTTAGCCTTCAAATAAATTCACCTCATGTTAAATAGCCCATAACTAAGTGCGCCATGTAGAACATGTGTTTATTTCAAGTGCTATGGGAAGTAGGCCAAAATGGTGTCATAAATTCATAAATGCAAATTTACGTGGCCGCATGTAAATGAGGGCAAAATTATTTATTTCAATAAAGCCGAACTATAGTAGTTATTGTTGTTCTTCCAACATATCAAGACTTAATAGACATTTCTTAAAATACATCATAATTGTGTAAATGAAAGCAACTGGAATAGAAACTGTCTATTTTCTGTGAGGTTTCAAATTCCTCAATACACCGAAGAGATTGCATGAGAAACAACAACAGCAAAATGAAAACAAAACACACAAAAAAAGAATCCCCTTAGTTTTTTTCCGAGCAGAGAAATTGGATTTACTCGACTATTTTTATCTGAATTTTGTAAAATTTCCCAGAGGTTGGAGAGGAGTATTTTGAAATCTGAGAAAAATATAGAAAAGTTGGCGAGTTCATCGTAGCGGACAATTTGCGTGGGGCGCAATTTACGGGAAATCTGAGAAATTTCGAAAATAGAATTTATACACATTTCCGATAGCGCTCTACCTTAGATAATAGCAAACGAACTATAATATTTGAAGGAAGAAAAAAATGTTTCATTTTTGTTTTGTCGCTTTCTTTTCAGAATTCATGGAGATGATGACAGGAGAATAAGCCACCCACAAACACCTGTTCGGCCACTTAACGTGCGGCGCATTTATTCTCAACTCATTTCTGCAGTACTTAAGAGACGAATTTGTTTTATATATTTATTTTATAAATAATTTACGCGTATAGTAATTTTTATTAAATTATTGTGAGTAGCCGTTATCGTTGCGAACACACATCGGAGCATTGCATTTTGTGAATCTTGCGTTTTGCAGTCGGCATTTTTTTTTTTTGGCAGTAGTGGAGGCTGCTGCCGTTTTCTAGTCAGGCTGCTGCGAACTATTTCAAAAGATTCTAATTACGTAATTTATGTATCTCTTAATAATAAAACAAGTACATAATTTAATACAGGTTGCATTCTTATTCAAGAAGTACATTACTATTTTCTAGAAAAGATTAGGCTTTGTAGAATTTCAAGTGCAAATTTTGGATTTAGCACATGTTAAATGTCGCGCGTTCCAAGCCACGTTTTAAATACAAATCATTACATTAATTCCAATACGATTCATAAAATTGTTAACTTGAAGATCACAGTAAACTTAGGTGAAAAGCATATTTCGATGGGATACGAACGCCACTCAAAAATTATTGACATGGAGCAAACCTGTTTGCGAATTTTGAATTTTAATGTGAGATGAAATGGAGTTGCATAGAGAGCAGATTTTGCCCTATGTGGGATCAAACCCGCGGTCACAGAAGACCTGATCAACGTTTATTCCCCCTGCCCTAAAATCACTTCATCACTCCTTATTTTTTAAATTGCGGCGAATACCAACGGCCCAAAGTCGGGCAAGCGACGCCTGCTCATGGACACAACGCAGTCTATACTGCTATATGGAGCTGAGATATGGGATGACCAGTTTGAAGGTAGAGGTGCACAGGAAGCGCTTAGCCTCCGTGCAAAGACGGGACGCCCTTAGGGTGGCTAGCGCATATTGCACGGACTCTGAGCCGGCCGTTCTGGTCATCGCGGGAGTAATTCCAATTGGACTCCTCGCGATGGAAAGAAAGGCTATCTACATAAGGAAAAACGAGATAGGACGGAGGCCGACCAGCAGAGAGGAAAGGTCCCACACGATGAGTAGATCGCAAGAGACGTGAGACAGTGATGACAGAGGACGATGGACTGCTATATTGCTGCTGCGGATTGAACCATGGCTCGACAGAAGGCACGGCGAGGTGAACTACTATCTCGCGCAGGTTCTAAGCGGACACGGGTGCTTCCGGCACTACTTCCATAAGGTTGGCTGGGCTGACTCACCGGAGTGCCCGTATTGCGGGGATGGTAGGGATGACGCTGAGCATACGCTGTTTGCCTGAGGCCGATGGGCGGACGGAAGAGCAGTTGTGGAGTCGGTGCTGGGACAGCTATCACCGGACAGCATAGTGGGGCTTATGCTGGAGAGCGAAAGCCATTGGGGGCTAGTGGCCAGGTTCGTGGAGGATACTATCCGCACGAAGAACCAGGAGGCCGCAAGAAGCGCACCAGTGGGCAGCTAAATATGGGACCCAGCCCGAAGTAATGTGGAAAACGGTTCCGGGCTGGTGTTTCCTGGGGTTGGGAAGGAGGGGTTTTAGTCAGTAATCCAGGTGGGGTTTGGCTCGGAGTCCGACACTAACCGAGATGGGTGTCCGTAAACGGATTTTTCCCCTAAAAAAAAAAATTACTTAAATTGGAGGAAGTATCATATATATATAATTTAATTATATATAATAATAATTTGTCCTCGGGTTAATAGTTCTTGTGCTCGTGGAATGGATGTAGTTTTTAAAGATTATATATACTTCCTAGAGTAAACATTTTCAACTTTAACCAATTCAAGTCATTTATTATTATCTTGCGGAGATCTTGAAAGGAGATCGATCAGAGGTTTATGGGGAAATCTA
Organism: Dasypogon diadema; assembly: GCA_006980735.1. Lineage (NCBI taxonomy): Eukaryota > Metazoa > Arthropoda > Insecta > Diptera > Asilidae > Dasypogon > Dasypogon diadema. The sequence goes on along the minus strand of QYTT01087139.1, from coordinate 2,871 downwards.
ACCATTACCTAACTGTGTATCGTCCCTTGTTTGTATCCTATTGCGCCTCGATTCTGCAAAGAATTTCGTTTTATTTTCAGAATAAACCAGAATAAAATCAACTACCTTCCTTGGGTTCCCACTGGAGTAAAGATGTGAATGCTCAGAGACGAATTCTTCTTCTTTAGCCACTTATCTTTTTTCGGACTTCTTGGAGTATACAACCCCCGCGTGTAATCTCAAGAATATGAGTTGATGAATATTGGTTATTTACCTCCCCGAGTATGAGCATCATACAGGAACCTGAGATGGAATAATCACAATTAGCCACTTACCTTTATTGGACTTACTGGAATACGAAGTTTTGTGAATTTCGTTTTATTTTCAGAATAAACCAGAATAAAATCAACTACCTTCCTTGGGTTCCCACTGGAGTAAAGATGTGAATGCTCAGAGACGAATTCTTCTTCTTTAGCCACTTATCTTTTTTCGGACTTCTTGGAGTATACAACCCCCGCGTGTAATCTCAAGAATATGAGTTACTTACCTCTCGTAAACTCAGCAGCGTACCGTACGATAACCTAAGATGGAGTAGAAACACTTAAACATTTCAATTTATTGGATCTTCTGGAGCAACGAATATTGGTTACCTACCTACCCGAGTATGAGGATATACAGGAATCTGAGATGGAATAACCACAATTAGCCACTTACCTTTATTGGACTTACTGGAATACGAAGTTTTGTCACGTCCAAACCCCTAATACCCCTAGTATTAGACGTTTGTCTTCCGTGCCTAATAGGACATCACGCTGGAATCTGGAAGAAAATAGGGACAATTAGTCAAGGCTGAATTAGCAGAGTTAGGAATTAGATTAAGTTGAGGTTTTCAGGAATTTTATTATAGGGAAAAAGAATAGATTTGTAGCATTTGATGTAGATACTAAGAAAAATGGACTTACTTGTAGATTTTGTGAAGCGGCCAAGGTAGCCTGCGAATCCGATGGAAGCACTAATCTGGAAGAAAGGAAGAGTACTTATTTAAATTAAGTATGATCCGCGAAAATAAATAATCATAATATTTACTGATCCGGTTTTCTGTGGGGCCGCAAATTAACTTCTTCCACACTTAACCTCTTTATCACTACATATTCAACCGATTGTCGCCGCGGATTCTGAGAAATGCACTCTTATTTTGTAGGATACCGTTTCGCCCGTAATTGGAGAAGCACCCTGAACTCAAAAGAGCCCGGAAGTTTGCCAAAATATTTAAAATTGAAAAAATGTGGCGACAAATGTCAAATTGTTTATTTTCGCAAATAAAACCAAAAGAAAATTTCCCAGAAAATTGGATCAATTACTTATAATTTTGGGAAGTCAAAGAATAGAAAAATAGAAAAAAAATAAAATATTTAAAAGTGAACCGATTCAAATCGGTTCAAAAATTTTCCAAAACTTGGTGAAATATGGGCCGGGAATTCGAATAGAGCCAGTTTTCCCATAAAACTTCGAGGGCGAAGCGGGTCGAGAGAGTCGTTTTTGAAAGTCTTTACCGAGTGGAAGTGCTACACAACGTATAAAAAAAGAAAAGGAAAAAAGCCATTTTGTGAACGAAAAAAAGAAAAAAAGGAAAAAATGAAATTTTAAAGAGGTAAACACGGGAAAAATTCCAAGAAGTTTAAAGGCAGGGACGAGATTGCGAAGCGGTGGGATTGTGGAGGAAAGAGGTCGGATCGGGTTCCAGAGGAAAAGAAAAATAATTATTTATTTGGTTTGATGAGATTTTCCGCATAATTAAACTCAGTGGTATCAGTTCGGGTTCGTGCTACCTTGTGGTTGGTTTTACCTTGTAACTTTTCAAGTGTTTGAATAAAATTTAAGTGAGTTGAAGTGTTTCGGTTTTTTTTGTTTTGGTTCGCAGTTGACCTTAAACTGCGTGGCGCCCATAGGTATTAAGCCCCGAAATAACAAATAGGATCGCCGAAGAAAATACCCGACCCTTCTACAACGGTGGCCGAAAAATTCGCGCAAGGTGTAAATTTGCATGTAACAGTACTTATACCACATTTCTATGGAAGATTCTTTCCAATTATCTCGCCTACGGAATAACCTTCCTACTACCATTCAGGACGTGAACCCTGCCAATACATTCAAGGAGCTTATTTTGACCCACTTGTCTTGATTTTGTCATTTTTTTCTCTCCATGCATCTCAACTGGAAACAGCTTTATATTAATTCACTTAAAATAGTTAATCTTTTCTTTTCTTCTTATAAACTGGTATTATCGAATTCTTAAGTTTCGATTTAATTTTAGGGATTTTTAAAAATTTGTTTTATACAGTAAAGGATTGTCAATCTTTTGCATTTAAACCTACAATAAGTAGTAATTGAATTGAAGCAAATCGGTTCGATTACAATAAAGTCTCCCACAATGAATCAAGGAGTGTTGAATAGTATTTAGTACACCACAGGACAGTCCTCTACCTTACCAATAGTAGATAAAAATTTACCGTCGTACAAATGACCATCATAAAGCCGATTTAAAAACTGTACCTCCTTAGGCGCAAAGTCGCTATCAAACCAGGGTGGCTTTTGTGGATACGGAAAAAACTTGAAAAAGAAAGAACCCTTAGACCCAGATTCTGCAATAAAAGAAGATTTCCATTGTTCCAAAAGACGTTTTTTAATACACATAAGAGCATCTGAGCAAGTAAGAGAGACAGGGGTGGATTCAGACAGAGCAAGTGCCTCTTTGGCCTGAGTATCAGCAAAGGTATTTTAAAATAAGCCACGATGACCGGGAATCCATAAAAGGAGAAGAGAGAGATTAGTACGCTCGCGCATAAAATTGTGAATAGCATTGACATATTGAGAGTCATTGTAATACTTAAT
>QYTT01087134.1:0-10840 GCA_006980735.1 Dasypogon diadema | reverse complement strand
GTTCTTAAATGTTACATAATAAGTTGACAACCTGACATGCAATAAAGGGTGATGTTACTCCAGAGGGCAGAAGTAGTGGTAGTTTAGTTTACTGCGAAGCTTTCATATTATAATATAATAATATATACATATATAATATACATGGCTTTATAAATATTTTTAATTGCATGACTGTAGATTTTATTTACTTTGACTCATTGACTTTAATTCTTCATTAATTTTTGATATGAGTTGCTTTAATTCATGCATACAAATGTGAACGCAATATACAATGAATTCACATTTATATAAATTGCGATTTAAATTAAAATATAAAAAAGTATTGGGGAGTTTTTGTGCAAATGCGCAGGGTTTCCTAGCTCTTCCTTTAACTTTCTGCCATCAGTTCCACGTGTATGTTTCCTACGTAATTATCATTCACAAGCCTTGACAAAGTAGGCCTTTTCTTTCTTGAGCCGTGCTTTTCTCTTGTCTTCTGTACAATTGCACAGGGGATATTACTAGCCTGAATTCTTCAGGCAAGGCAAACCTATTTATTAATTAGTAAGAAAGAATTTTGATATTGCTGAGTTCAAGTCTGACGTTAATTACGTCCACTTTTATCGATTTTATGTAAAATATGTACGCGGTAAATAGGTTTTTATCCACTGTCTAAAAATTGTTTCAAATTTTAAATTTGACAATCCGTCCATTTATATTAAAATGTCAGCGTTGTAGCCCCAACTTCTCCTGGCTTTCTACACTATCGTCAGGAAATCGACATTGTGGAAATGCATGTGAATCAAAATTATAAATTTTTCAAATCTCCAGTAAATGCATAAATTTCATCATTCTTTTCAAAATTTCATTCTCATGCATATCTCAAAAATTGGATTTAAAAAAAAATACACAATTACTATTCTCATAAATCTCTTTCGAAGAGGGTCGATTCAGAACCCTGGTCAATTTTTCGTGGAATGACACAGAAGTAGTAAATCAATGTTTTATTTAAACTCATTTTACTTTAATATCATTAGGCACTTTTTACTTGAAAAGCTTTAATGATTTGACTAGTTTATTTTGTTAAGTTTTCAGATATTCACTAATTATATAACTTGGAGACAACTGAAAGAACCACAACTTTTTTTCCTGTGTGATTTACCTCATCTAACCGGAAGTAAAATTTAGAAAATTTAAATTTTTTTTTCAAAAGTTTTCTGAATTTTACTTCAAAGTTTTAGCAAAAATCTATTTAAATAAGATACATCGAGTATCTCAAAATTACATATTTCATTAACAAAAAACTCAAACACCCCAAAAAAATCACACTCTTCACAAATTCTAACTTATTACAAAAATCGACTACTGGTTTTAATGGCGAACTTAAATTCCACCAGGTAAATTGCAATACACTTTAATTTATTAACTCACCTTTAATGCAATTTTTCGCATTATTATCTTTTTTATTGTTTTTTTCAAACCCGAACGATATAAACGAATCAGAAATTCAAGCAAAACCCCACGACTAGATTTCTCTGAGTTTCAATATCGACTAAAGCTCCTCTTCGTGACTTTTGGAGCAATTAACCAGCTCTCCAGAACATCACTAGCAAAACGTTGGAACCCCCGACGGACTGCACCATTGTAATAGCTTCGTAGCGTACATTTTTATTTATTTCTTTCGTATTTAAGAATTCACAGCAAAAAGAACCAAAAACCTGTTTATATATAAAACACTAGAATGCCAGATTTCCGCCAGTTCTCTCTGATAGTAACTTATAACATCAGAGTCAGACTGACATTTGACCGCATACTAATGATGCCTCTTTGGTGGTTCCATGTTATCGCGCAAAATTAAGATACTACTTTTAAACTTAGAGAGCGCTCAAAACCGAAAATGTATTTTACAATGAGTAACCGAATGAATGAGTGATTTGAAAATCCAAAAAGTAATAAATAAAACATGAAATGTGAAAGCCTAACCCACAACCTTGTGCACCAGGGAACTCCAACTCCAAGGAATTGGCCGAATCCATTTAGGTAGGTGTTCTTGTGGTCAATTTGGTTTTGCTACGGGACAGGGCTTTACCTTGGTTGATTAATAATTCAATGGCCTTTAATGAAACACTCTTTAACACACATGTGCATTAAAAATTCATAATTTTTGATTTTTTTTTCACCTTTCTTAATTGTACGATTGTACGAATTTTCAAAGAAGGGAAAATTAATTATTTTTTTCGTAAGTCAAGACAAATATTTAACTCTTTGTTAATAAACGGCCAAAATTATAAATCAAAGTTATCTTAAGCTTGATTTTTATACCCTCCACTGTAATTACTCCAGAGTAAACATATATTTAGAATTAGTAATTTTAAGGGTTATTGGTTAAACGGTTGCGACGTATCTGGCAGCCGAAGTTTATTTCTATGCAAAAGATTGTATCGTAGCTGGTGTTTTATTTTTAGCCTATATCTGGTTGTATCTAAAATTTTTATCTAGATTTATTATATTGTAAACAGCCACTATTGAAATTAAATGAAAGTTCAAGGAAATGAAAGCTAGGACGGAATGGAATGACATAAGTTATACAGATCACTATATATTCTCCAGTGCCTCCAGCACTGGATTAATGATCGAAAATTTTTCACCTTAGCCATAAAGTTGACAATACTTCCATAGCCATATTCTCAAGGTTGTTCAAGCCTTAAGGAATGTAGAGCCAATAAACTCATGGATACACGCTGTATTGGGCGACACTCGCTTTCTGGTTTCTCACAAATCGAGTCAAGTTACAAGTTCTTTTGGTGTTTCTTATGAGTAATTTATTGTGAGATAGTTAAGGGGTATTCAATTTTTATGTAAAAATATTCAATAGCACATATATATATATATACTAGTAAAAGATTGTATCATACATTTTTTTAGTAACTGTCTGTGGATATTAGTATCAAAAAAGTTGCTGAAGTGTGTCATGTGTTCGTGCAAGAATTCTCAAGTCTCAAGAAAGGGGAAGTACATGTGAAATATTTTAGATTTCCCCAAGATAAGACTATCATTAACAAGAAAGAAGCTACTAATTATGTTATAAGCCAGATGTAGGAAAGAAAAAAAAAGTAATGAATAATGAATAGTCCGCTTTATCGCCTATTTCAACGCTGATATTGTCGTATATTTCCGTAAAAAAAAATTGACGGGTTATCAGTAACGGAGACCGGGTATGTTTGGTTACACTTTACGAACCTTTGCCATTTCTAAGAGAAAAGAATTTTTAGTAACTTCAAATTTACAACAGACATAGATTGACTACTGTGCTTGACCACAACAATAACACGAAATTTTTATCTGCACATCTATACATCTTTGGTTAGATTTTCAATGATGAAATGCAAAAATGTGTCAACCAATCCTGTAATAGGGATAGTTGGAACAGTAGCAAGAGATGGTTGGCACGTAATGGGCGTAAGAAGGTGCATTTTCTTATGAAATTGTTTAAAGAAAAAAACTACTTTTTTATACATATCAGCCGTTGATTTTGAAAGTTGGGTAAGTCCATTTTTACAACCCCAAGTAAAATTGATTTCAGATGACTTATATTACGCTCTTATTTTGATTTTTACTAAAATTGGTTTATCCTACTTTCAAAATCAACGTCTCATATATTTCTTCAATATTAGTCTGGTGATATATCACTGATACAATGTATTATTTTTTTACTTGTACATCACATTGATCAAAAAGTTTCAGGAACGACTACCGTGTGGTGCTCTCAGTCATCCGATTTGAGTTCTTATGTTTTTTGTTAGGGTGTCACATCTGTAATTGATATTCCCGCCAAATTTTAGCATCGTACCTTGACATTTGTAAAAGTTACGCCATTTTAAATACATCTGTCTCTGTGCGTGTTTTCAATTTTGACGATTTTTCCATCAACGAGTTTGTATTAAATTTTACATTAAAAACGGATTCAACGTTGCAAAGACCTTGGAAATATTAGAGAAGTGTTTCGGCAACGAAACTATAGAGTAACAAACGAAAACAAACGTTTACGTGTTGTACGAACCCTTCAGTCGTGAGGCCGTCGAATATGACAAACACAGTGGCAGGCCGTCGACTTCAAAAACTGTTGGAAACATCGATAAAATCAAAGAAATAATGACCAAAAACCGCCAATTGGCCGCTATAGAGCTGGCAGAGGACTTCAACATCGCCTATGGCTCCGTTCAAAGCATTTTTGTTAATGATTTGAGCTTTAGACGTGTCGCTGCAAAGCTGATGCCGAAAGACCTGACGTCAAAGACGGAAAGACATGATTTCGATAGCTGAATGTTGGGTTGGCAACATTCATCCCACTCAATCCAGGCATCAAACAAGTAAATGGCCTAGACCGGATGAGCCAAGATCGAAAAAACCAAGTCATTTTCAGTTAAAAAAGAAGGCTATGCTCACGGTTTTTTTTGGATTACAACGCTGTTGTGCATCATAAATTTTTACCACAAGTTCAGACAGTTAGCTATGAGTATTAAAAAGGGAGTTATAAGGCGTTTGCATGAAGCAGTTCGCCAAAAAATACCGGATTTGTGGGCGAACAACTCGTGTTATTTTACACCACGATAACGCACCATCACATAATGCTATCGATATTCGCTAGTTTTTGATTAAGAATGAAATGAATGCCACTCAACAGCCATCGCCTGATTTGGTTCCCTGCTACTTGTTCCTGTTCGGTCGATGAAAAAAACAGCTCTGGGCAACGCGTTTTAGCAACCACGAAGATATAATGAGGAAATCGAAGACGGCTCTGATGACCATACCAAAAACCGAGTATCAAAAATCTTTCGAGGATTGGATCAAGCGCCGACATAAGTGCATTACAGTCGATGAAGAGTACTTTGAAGGGGACAATATCGATTTTGATGAACATAAACTTGTATTTTTAATTTTCTGAATAAATTCCTGAAACTTTTTGACCAAGGTGGTATTTCGTCTTACTTTGAATTTGCTTTGCTTCTTTCAGTTCTTTAATCGTCTGTGACTTAGTCAATATGGCATTACAAGAACTATTGTATAACAGAAAAGTAATGAATAGTGAATAAATTTTTCACCTTACGCCCATGTGACGGTAGCGAAACGGCCAAGCCACATATTTTGACTAAGGCTTGTAGAGTTAGGGCGTGTAGAGTAAGAAGCTTGGCTCTACATGAGATCTGATAACCTTTTGACAGTGCGAGCCATATGGTCTCGTCTTGGCAACATTTTACATGAAAATGTATTTGGTGGGATATATTATACTTTTTGAGTTTATGAATTAATCGCATCTCTTTTCCTTTTCAAATTATAATTTACTTTATATGTATAACACATTTTTATACACATAATACATTGTTCCTGAAGTAAAAGGTGCAAGCACATAGAAAAGATAACATGCTAACATGAATTTTCATATGGTTTATTGTTTTATTTTTCTGATTTATTGGGCTTGGAACCAATCTCAACTTGTTCATAGGTACAGTGAGTTTTTTTACACGATACTTTTCTACACGGAATGTATCTATCGTGTAAAAACAGACTTGGGTGTACCAAGATGTTTGTCCAGAGTAGTGCCTACATGATTGCTGATCTCAAAATTATTACTGAATTTTAAAGTAAAGCAAGTTGGATACCCGGTGAGGTGATCCAACGGTGACAAGTGAGATAAGTAGATAGTAAACAATCGACCTGCCATAGTGCCATGCGTCAACATGCAAGAAGCAAGGCCCCATGAGATTGAATGTTTGTATTTCTGCCTCTTATGCGTCCATCTGTTTTACCAACTTCAACATTCAATCACCGTGGAAGTACTAATGCTTCGTTTACTCTGCCTTCATTTTTTTTTCAATAAAAAAATCCATTAATTGCGAGTTCATATTTCCAAGTTTTTATTAAACCGTCACCGTCGACACACAATATCTTAAAAGCTGATGACAAAAAGAAGTATTTAATTCAAGACTGGCTTAAAGAAGTGAATTAAAATATAAGTTAATTAAATATGTACGACCTTTGCAATATTATTAAGTAGATTTTGATGTGCATTTTTAAACTTTAATTACCAAAATCCCAAGGTCATGCCAAAATTTATATACCTTACGTTAGGTAGCAAGTTAATTATATTCTAACAAACAAAAACTGGGTGAATAATTTAAGAAAAAAATTTGAACACTTCTTAATCTCTGCAAGGTTTCATTTCATTGTTAATTGCGATTAAATTAATTCAGATTCCTAACAGTTAACCTTTTAACAAGTATAGAGTGGTTGAAATGACAAAAACTCATTGTTATTATGATGATGGCACTGATGGGCAAATTGTCTACACAACGTAAATTACGCAATTGTTTACGTGTAGGCAATAACGTAGTCTTCGTCGCAATATTTCACGTAGACAATGTAATCTATGTTAACAATGTAGACAATGAGTATTATGGTATATAAATAATATTCTCAAATTAACTTCAGAAAGTGGTAAAAGGAGTATATGAATAAACTAAAGATGTTGTATTGTTACTATTATCCGTAAAATGTTTTTGTTATTTTGTTATTGTTTCATGAGCATTTATTTTTCTTTTATTATTTGATTTCACCTTATTCCTGATATGTTCTTACATCTGCTCTTCTACCTTCTTCTACACCTTCTGTCCAAAGAGAGTGTCTTAGTCCTAGACCATTAAAAAATTAGAACAAGATATGAAGCTAAAAATTGCCAGCTTTTTTCCTTCTAGTATTAAAATATTTTCTCAAACGATTTAAGTAAGATTCGTAATTTTTGGGAATGAGTTGAGAAAAGTGTTAGTTATATTTCGATGAAATAAAAAATTATGAATATTAGTTAGTTTTCAGGAGATCCATGTATTGGGTTTTAAGAGAAACTACAAGATATCTTAACAAGCAACACAATTTAGCAATTTTTTTTGACGAAACTTCAAAGCTCTAACAATGTTATTCTATGGGTAAATCAAACTATTGACTGAAAGGCAATTTTCTAAGGATATGAAAATAATTTTGCATTTTGTAGCAAACTTTTCGGAAAATACAATTTTTTTGCGAGGACAGCACATAATTTCATCGGTTCTATCCATAGAATTCTAAGGGGATGATGTCAATCTAAGGGTTAACTCGGGCTCCTTCCCGCACTTCATCCAGAAACAAGCTGATTATAGAAACATGTGTTTTATACACAATTCCTCGGCCCATTTAGTTTCCTAGTTTAAATATTTTTATATCTCAATAAATTAAAGGTTTTTCTAAGGAGATAGCTATTGCTTGTTCCCACACAGTTTCCAAAATAATACGTGGAATACACTTGTGGAAGACAACGTAGAAAATCTATGATATTTCTCAAACAAGCAGATCCTTTCTACTTGTTATTTTTATGTTGGACACTATTTAGAACAGTTCCGTATCGTATACTAACTGAATACAGCATGTACCAAAGTATTCACATCGCTTTTTCTTTTCTTCAGTTTTCTTAGAATAACCACGTGGATAATGTTTTGAAATTTATATTATATTTCTTTGCGATATTTCCTTCACGCATTGTTTTCTTTCCTTCACGTAGTTCTATAACGGCTTTTTACATTATATCTTTGTCATATTCACTTCTAGAAAGGGCTCTACTTCTCTGGTTTACATTTCTTAGGCATTTTTAACTGAAAATAAACCTCGAAGTGATATCTACAATGTAAATCATACGCCATAATACCAAAAAAATCTGTCTCAATCATGAATATCATAATATAAATAAATAGAGCGTTTCCGAACAAACCCATAGTAGATATTCTTTAAAATATCACTCCCCCCCTCAAACTCTAAAAATTTTACTGATCTAAATTGTTTTTTAATTTAACATAAGGTAAAAAATAGATAGATATATTGCTTTATATATATATATATATATCTTTTGCACCCTCAAAAATTTATTTGAAATTTTGCAGGCAAGATAAACCCAGTAAGAAAAAATTTCGATATTTCTTAATTTACGCCTTTTTGGAACGATTTTTTAAATTTATATTTGTGTGCCGATAATTGACGTAATTAAATGCTTTTATGGATTTCCTGAAAAGTTTAAATATTCAGACATATGCCCTTTTCGAAATTGCATATTCAGTTAGAAAAAGGATTTATAGAAATCTAGACAAATTCAACTGCCTAAAATAGGACGAAATTAAAACAGTAAAATTAAAGAAACTGCTTTTTTCACATCTTCGGGATTTAATCTATTTCTAATACGAAAATATGCGAACGTTGAATAAACCCATTTACCCAACCAATTCGTTACAAAAAATTTCTCATTCATCGTCTACTTCTTGAATCCAGTCCACCTCAAATTCAAGAAGTTTCTCCAAGGATCTTTGATTAATTTCAGTAATCAAAATAATTTTTTCAGTGACTGTAAACATCAGCTCTCCACAATTCAAACCGTTATCTAGTGATGATCTTGCAGTTTGCATTTGACTAGGGGCTTATTCGTTCCTCTCTTTCGCTCCCGCCTAGATATTAGCTTTTGTTTTGGAAATAACCCTAGTTCCGTCTCTCTCATATTGGAAGTCATGATGTCCAACGAGGATTGGTTATAAACAAAGGGAAGCCATATTGGCAATGGCAACTAGTTTGCTGGAGGAAGACTTCAGCAGGCAAGAGAGGGTTTTTGCGTGAAATCTAATTTTCGTAAAGAAAACAGGGATGCTTTCGAGAAGTGTGCCGTTCTATGGAAGACGATGTTAATCTTCGACATTATATTGAGGCAGTTGGACTTGAACGAGTTGGAAATTTGTTGTGCTTTTGAATATCCTTTCTCTTGTTTTTTACGCTTTGAAGTAATTTAGAATTTTCTTTTTGTTTCAGACATCAGTGACACGGAATTGAGGAGGTTCTTGAAGGCGCTAAAGGGACTCCAGGACGACTCTCGGAGGAGGAAAGTTCATCAATCGACCGGCGCTAATTTACAAATGTTTGGTTGTGATTTCAGTTTTCAACGAAGCCATCAGCAGCCATCAAAGGATTTGGGTGAAATTATTGCAGAAAAATAATAATTTCCGTAAAGAAAACAGAGGTGTGTTTCGGAGAAGAATGTCATTCTAGCGAAGATGATTTCAGTTTTACAAAACAGAAAAGCTAATAAACATTAAATGAGGCAGTTGAACGACTTGAAAATTTGTTGTGTACTTTTCAATACTTTCTCTTGTTTTTTACGTTTTGGAATAATTTAAAATTTTCGTTTCGTTCCAGATATCCTTGACGTGGATGATAGCAGTTTCTTACAGGCGCAAAAGGGCTCCAGGACTAGATGCTCAGAGGGGGAAGATTCATCAGTCGACTGGTGATAAAGGCGCTATTTCAGTTTTTGAAAAACTACCTTTAATCGTCGTCAAATTTCTGTAAAAATTTTTCTGTGTGTCTTTTACAATTCTATTTGTCAAGTTTACTGTCTAAATTAGTTTTCTAATGTGTTTTCATTTAGAGTTAAGTCAGAAAGTGTACATTTATTGAATCAATAAATCTTTTAGCAACTGAATTTTCCTCTTTTAATTAAATCCTTTCATATTTTCATTCATTTGGGGCTTTGTTTATGCTGCAAACGTCATTCTCAGTGGTTAGAAACAACCAGAAAATTTGCCTACTGCCGATTATGGTCCCCGGGTGTTTTTGCAAATTTGGCTAAAAACCGAAAATCTTGAAAATCACCCGGGGACCATGATCGGCAGTAGGCAAATTTTCTGGAATGTATAGAGGCCAGTTCCCCAGCTTGTCCACTGGAAAGGAGACTCAGTTTCCCCTGCACCCCGGAAAGAAGCTATAACATTTTTTTAGGGTACACTCAGGAAGAAAAGTATTTGAAATAAAATATTCAAGTTTTTTAATCTCTTTTTATTTTATTCTTTTAAGTTGAAATACACATTTTTTAATATTATGATGATGATGCACGACGTCCTGTTATAATGCTGGCCAACCTCAAGCGAACAGACCTGAAGAAATGAACTTAACAACTAGTGGTTGTGAATTTTTCTTCGTAAAATAATAACTTTTTCTTCCGTTTCTGCACTTTTATTAACGTTAATCAGTTGCAGTTGTTTACTCTAACATATATTTCCCTTCTGTTGGCAGCAATGCAGCTGCTGCGACAAAGATTAAGAATTTTTCTAATTTAGAAACAGTGGCAATTGCAGTTGGCTTCAACATGAACCTCGCCGCTGTGGATGTAATTTGAAACAAGTTTTCGCATATACTGTTATTTCTTTTCACTGGCATCTTGACGCCTGCAGCTCTGAATGTAATTTCGGCCTGAATCCAGTCCACTTCAAAATCCAAAGTTTCGCCAAGAATCTTTGGCTTATTGGCAAAATAATTTTTTCACTGACTGTACAGATTTGCCCAATTCAAACCGTTATCCAGTCATGATTTTGCAGTTTGCGTTTGCGCCTAGGCCTGTTCGTTCTTCTCTTTCGCTCCCGTATAGATATTAGCTTGTGTTTTGGAAATAACCCTAGTTCTGTCGCTCTCATATTGGAAGTCATGATGTGCAACGAGACGAGGATCGGTTATAAACAAAGAGAAGCCATATTGGCAACTAGTTTCGCGGAAAAAGACTTCAGCAGGCAGGAGAGGGTTTTTGCGTGAATCAACGAAGAAAATAATAATTTTCGTAAAGAAAACAGGGATGCTTTTGAGAAATGTGTCGTTCTAGGGAAAACGATGTTAATCTTCGACATTATATTGGGGCAGTTGGACTTGAACGAGTTTCCAAGTTTGTTATGTGCTTTTGAATATATTTTCTCCTGTTTTTTACGCTTTGAAATGATTTAGAATTTTCTTTTTGTTTCAGACATCAGTG
>QYTT01087113.1:6605-16775 GCA_006980735.1 Dasypogon diadema | reverse complement strand
CATATTCCCTAAAAAAGTGTTAAACTCTTCGTTAATGATATGTACAGCTGATTTGGCGCTGGGTAATGACTTGCAGACTCGGCTGAAGTGATTCCATTTCTTACACGCGTTGCATTGTTTTCCCTGGGCTGGGCACTGCGATCTTTTATGTAGTACAGTGCTCCCGCATCCATCACATGTTTTGCTTTGTTTCTGGTATTCGCTGTGTTTTCTGTACTGCATTCCACCACTGTTGGGTTTTGTATTTGAGTTCTGCTTATTCTGTTTATTTTTCTCCTTAAACTTTGTGGTGTGGGTGTGTGCATGCATGTTTTGCACGCTAGTTGGATGTCCGATTAATTCTTGCTGCTGGCGATGAACGGCATCGCTTTGCCTGATGGTTTGTATTGCTTTATCCAACGTGAGATCTGATTCGAGCTGGAGTTTCTCCGACAAGCGCTTATCTCGAACGCCAACAACCAATCTGTCGCGGATCATTTCTTCTCGGAGAGTATCATATTTACAGTGTTCGGACAATGTATAGAGTGCAGTTACTTCCACTTCCACTTCCACTTTTTCCCCTTCTAACTGATTCCTCGAATTGAATTTTGCTCTCTCGTAGATAACGTTATGCCGAATGATGAATTGGTCCTCGAATGCCTTTATCACTGATGAGTATTTTGTCTTATCTGTATTGCTCAATTTTAGGGATAGAAAGATTTCATCTGCTTGTTGTCCCATTATATAAATAAGCGTGTTTATTTGCTCGTCGTCGGATTTCTTTGATAACCCTGATGCGATTCTAAATCGATCGAACCGTTGTTTCCGTCGAGGCCACTCTTCTGGGCAAAATGTAAATTGTTCTGGAGCCTGTACGGTAAAATTACTTAAACTCAGCGATGTTGATGTTGAGTTTTCTGGTTCTGGTGCCATTTTTTTCTATTGGTTTACCGCTGCCACCATGTTATGTCAGGGAACACAAAGGAAAACACCCGCGCTTCTATTGCTATAAACTTTATTAACTATAATAGAGTGATACATTAATCGGATGGAAAGGCTGGTGCGAATGCTCCGACGACCGCGTAAAGACTCCCCGCAATGTTCTCCTCGTACTACTCAGGCCGTTATGACATTCTTCAATGTATATGACACACATATACGTATACAGCACAATTACCAGCTGCAATACAACGGAATGCATTTCGTCACCGATACTACATTCATGCAAGCAGTCATCAATGTTCAAATTCACCGGTTCTTGATTTTCCTGCTGGGATAAGAGCTATATCGAAATGGTATGTAAGGATTTATATCACTTCATGATGTTTTGGATACGAGAGATTTATTAAACATATTTATATGTACAGGGTATAGGTTTTATATTGTTTTTGCATAAAACGTAAATATATTTTTGTCATATAAAATATATACCAGATCGGATAGACAAATTAAGAGTGTGTCATTATTCACCTGGTGAGTCAACCATACACCGTTTTAGACCATTTAAATATCGAAACGAATCCAAAGCGGAATATTGGTAGCTCACCTTAAGTGAGTAATGACATATACCCCTTCCTCCAAATAGTGTCTTTCAAAGTGCATATAAAAGCTTGTTCTTTAATGCTCATCTAGAACACACGCTCATTTATTTATTTAAATTCCTGAATTCCTGTGCTGATTTGTCACATCTGAAAATACTTTAAAAGAAATTAAGGATGCAAACAGGATATTTGGAAAAAAGAAGAAAAATTCTTCAGCTTTTAATATTTAAAGTCTTGTTTTATAAACATAATTTAAATTTATCGTACTACATGAAAAATAATTAAAAATATATGAAAAATTCCACTCAATCAAATTAGAAAAATAGTAGTTCAAAAGACCTCAACATTTTTTTTGAAAAAACATAAGTTTTGCCGTCTCTTCTTGAAGTTGCAGAATTTGCCAATTTTCAGTGCTTCTTCGTCTGTGACTCGACTTAATTTTTTCTTCCATTTGCAGGAGGAGATAGTAATTTTAAGATGTTTATAACCAAAGTGTTGCAGGATCCCAGTCTTCGGAAAGCAAAACAAAATATATATTAGAGCGTGAACGTTTGCAAATATTTGAAAACTTACCATTTTCTCTAAGAGGTTCCGTGTATAAAATTGGAATTGGAATTTCAGCTGTAACAGCCGTAAACAATAAAGGTTGGTATTTTTCCCATACAGATGCAAATGAAGGTTTCTCCGTAATAAACATAAACATTAGATGTGTAAATATAAATAAATGTCTGCTTCAAAAGATATTCTTACCAACTCTGGACACTGAAAAAAGAATCTATAATTGTCAACCTTTAGAAATAATCAATTCAATTTTAGGGGAGGGGAGTACGCCTATAAAGGCAAGTATCAGACCCTAAAAGTAAAAATCGTTTTAATTTCTAGCTTCTTAGTCGCATTAATCAATTTAGTTTGTCAAAATGTGCTTTTTATGGCACTGATGTATTAAGAACAATCTAAGTATTTCAAGGAAGAAATTAATAATAGACAAGTAAATTAGCACACCGAATCAAGAAATATCTAAGGTATATAAAATCTTCCACACCTCATTAAGGCAACTCATAGATAAATAATTTAAAAATATCTTTACCTGCCAAAACAAAGTCGTCGTAAGAAAGATCTGGAGAATTTTGCAATATTACTTGCAATACTTTTTTATTATCACTGCACTGCATTTGAACATGAATTCCTGAATACATTTAAATATTTGTTTGAATGCACTCTCTTGAATTGCCGATTAAAAACTGAGGACACACAAATTCGAAAAGTTCAGAAAAACAATCACTTCTACTATAAACCGAGACGTTTTTTATTTGTACACTGGCAGAATCTTTATTTGCTGATGTGTTACACAGGCACACGAATTTACTTTAAACTGCGCATCACATATCGACTTTACGAAAATATGAATTTACTCTGCATAACCGGGTATTTATACCAAGAAACTATAAATAAATTTATCCTATAGCACGGTTTATCCCGTAACTTTTGAGATTTTATGATTGTAGTTTGAATAATGTATAAAGCATTTATAAGTTGTGTGTATGTATACATAATTATATGGAATTTATACGTCCTTCTTATTATTTTTATCTTAACTCCTATGGAAATAATACTAACCACTTATACATGAATACGAATTTTTTTTCCTATAAGAATCAGTAAAAAATCATACACGTATTTTCTATACTCCGTGATGTATCGGGACTCATACCAAATATAGAATAAATAATTTTATCTTTTATACCAAAATTTCTAACCGTGCACCGATCATTGGACAATAACGTCAACATTTTTGTGTCAAGTTTTATGATAGAGCTACCACACAGCACAGGACAAGAGAAATCCTCAATTATTGATTTTACTACCTATATATTCTCGTAACTTACTCCACTATAGTTTAGAAAAATATATTCGCTTATTTGCTGCACTTCATAAACTTCTCACTATAAATTACACGGTCTTCACTGTACAGATGGCACCGGCAATGACGCGCACTTGCCCAAAGACAGCCACAGGTTCGAAGCAACAATATTCAAAAACCGAAATTTGACCGTAAATGAAATACATAAAGATTTTGTTTTGATTAAAACTTGCGTTGGATTTCGTACATAAGCAGGTGTCTACGTTTACTCTGATAGACTGAATTTGTTTTGATAAATTCACTTTTGCTGGAACCAACTGCAAAAAGATGAAAATTAACCGACCTGGAATTTTTGATCCCGGACGAGCCCCCAATTTATGCAAAATACCTAGGTGGTTCTCGATCAATGTCTAGGGTTTGTAACCTTTGGCACGGCCGGCGTTTGAGGTCGCTACCTATTAACCGTTCGAACGACAGGTCATCTTATGCACGAAAGCTTCCACGTGTCATCCACGTGCAGCAGCTCACTATGCGGCTGTATTATATTCCATGACGGGAAAAATTTGCTGTTCAGAAATTTCTGATCCTTGCTGGCTTGCCGTAGTTCAACGAATTATTTATCTGCAGTTGCATTTTATGTTCTTCTTATTTCGTTCGCTAACCAAAGACCTATGCACACTTTACAAAAGTGTACTCTCACCATTTACAGCCATCTAAACTTGGTAAATCACTTACCCTAGCGGGGAAAACTTATGTACAAAATGATGCACTCCTTTACTACAATTTATTTTCTTTTTGGCTTATAGATATTTCTTTCCTTTTTTATTTTTAGCACCTCACCTGAGAAATTCTAAATAGATTAACTTGTGTTTAGTGATTTTATTGTCACGTTTCTGCCTTCCCTTTTTCAAGCAAAAAAGCCTCTTCCCTGGAAGCTCATGCCCAACATGGCCTCATGCGGGTGCGATGACATAACTTCCAGAAGCCATTTTGTTACACTTCGAACTTGGGCTAAAGTTAAAAAAAGACGGTTTAAAAAGAAACGGTTCATTTGAATTTTTAAATTGGTTTTGATATCTCTTTTGAATTTTTTTGAAATTTGTTGTGTGTATATACCTTAATTCTAATACGAGATAAATCGAAAGACACCCAGCACGCCACATTCTAAAAAATGTTGAGAAAGAACAAATAGACCACAGTTACTGTTGCAGCCCCATGTAACATTCAATAAAAACACCTAAAAAAGGAAATCAAATTAATTTTAAATTGAATACTTACTAAAAGAGAAATCTCCATTTTGATCAAATAGTCACAAATATAAACAAATCCCGAAACTGTAAAACCGCGAAATTCCCATTACAAAACTTCTTTAAAATTCCCCACGACATCTACATCTCGAATAACGAACGAATCACTCAAGCAGCTTTACCTATGATATGATTAGATTATAGTGGTTGGCTTTATATAAAAACGCACTATTTTATTTCAGTCTTAACAAACTTTTAATTACACTAATTATACAAAATAAAAGTTGTTGGATAAATTTTGTTCGCACTGGTTGGGGACTCGGATGCTACTACTTACGTTACGGATATTTCTTGTAATCGACCGTGGACCAAGTTAGCAAAGTTGAGTGGTGAATTTGTGTGTACTACATATACAAAGATCTAATTCTGTAGCATGTCAAATTTGTAAACCCCGCGAAGTTTCAGGTAACGTACCTTTTTAAATATTCAAATTTCATATTAACCGCGAAGATCGAACCAGAGATCAAAAGCTTTTCTCGACGCTTATACGGCTATCGAGAGATCTCATAATTTTAACGATTTGTAAACAAGCAATGTCACTAAAAGATTATTACAATTCTCTCGAGATAACGAAATAAATGGGATCGGGTAGATTTGAGCATTTGCAGGGTGCTGTAAAATGTAGAAAACTAAAGTTGATACTACGCTACAAGATCTTCATATCTCACTCGCACTTATGGGGTTAAGCAAACTGCACTGGATTTTAGTGACAAATAAAAGGAACAGCATGCTTCAAACCTCGAAATGGCTCATTTAGAACTGACTGAAGTAACATTTGTAATCATCCGCGCATGCGCCATCCCTGCTCTAAAACATACCATTTAAACATGGCAGACAAGTTATTGTACGGTAGTGAAAAAATTTGTACTTTTATTTAATGCAGAGCCTACATTTTCACTTACAAAAAATAAACACATTAATGTACGACATATGTATGTAACGAAAAATAAATTCCTTCAAAATAACAAGATTTTATCAGTTGAGGTCAGATTATTTTCAAAGTCGTTCACATCTATTAATCAAAATAATTTACTCATTCATGATTCTATATTTAATTGACGACATTATGGCACGATAATCCTCCAGGGAACTTGTACAAGATATTAAATACAAAATTTATTTTGGTCGAGTGCTCGCTTAGTTTGACTTTCCATTAGGTTGTTCTATGTTCTTCAAAAATATCACTTCTTTATCACTGGACTTTGTGGATGAAACTGACGTCGAAGATGCTGTCGATGCTACCCGTTTTGTTGAATGCGAATTATTAAGTCGTTCCTTCCTAAACAATAATTCAATTTATTATAAAGTTTATTTTTCAAGCTTTTAAGTTAACGCTTTAGTTCTGCGACTTGGTTGCATCGGGAAACGCTGTTGAGTAAAACTTGGTGCACATACTTCTCATTCTCTTTTACTGTATATGTTTTATCGGCTGAAGCCGCAAACTAGTAAAACACATCCAGTATATTTTTCTTTGAACTGAAGGCTTCTTTGGTGCCTGTTTTCGAAATTCCAGACCAAGAAAAATTAGGTAAAATTTCCCTTTCGGTGATTCCGCCCAGCACAGTACTAAATACTTTTTGTATAGACAGCCTGGCTTTATTATTCCCTACTATTTTTCTCAAATCTTGTAACAATCTTTAATTCAATTACCACTTCAATTTTAAATCTATTGTCGTTCAATCTTTTCTTCAGAAGTTGGACTTTTTCAACAGAATTCGCTTTTATTTCAGATAAATCTATATTTTCTTTTCCTTCTTCTTTCTTTTGTTCTTGGAGTCATCACTGTCGTCAAGGATTTAATTTCAGCTTGACACGTTTTTACGCCTTCAGACAAAGCAGCTATTGCCGCATTTAGTTGAGTTGAAGTACACTCAGTTGATAAACTTAGAATGGTTGGATAAGCAGTAACAACTTGATATGCAATATCCTCAGCTGAACTAACCTCACCTTCAGGGTTTTCTTCCTTCTACGATATCGGCCGTTTCAGCTTTTACAATGTTGTCTGAAGACTGCAAGTACTGAAGTACCGAAGTACATAGCGACTAAAATTCTTATCAGGCACTCTGTAATAAGTATGAAATTTTGTACCGGATAATAAAATCTGTAAGCTATATTTACTTACATATTCTTGTTAAGCTCCTCACCGCTACTTTCTTCTCCGACTTGTTCTGTGTCTAATGATTTTGATATGACGAGCCCTTCCGCATAGGTGTCTCTATACTTTTGATGAGTTCGTTTAATTTGACAACGTTGTGAATGTTGCAGTTATTGTAGTGACTTATTAATTACATATATGCGAGTAAAACTGCGTCAAATAAATACCGAACGCGTATTTAATAACCAAACAAAAGTTTACAGAGAGTAAGAAATTTAACCGCAAAAATGTAAAGACAGTATCAATCTTATAATAAATGAAAATTAAAAAATTCCAGGTTATACAACTTACAAGTCTAACAGATACAACACAGGGGCTAACAACCTTGAACTTCAAATGTTTTGGAAGTTTGACAGCAACAGTGAAGCCCAATTCAACGTTATAATAATTTCAGAGCCTTTGGACCCTAGTTCCAGAGGTTGAATATTTTAATTTTTACCTGAAGACCCAAGTTCTACAGGCTTGATGATTACCGCAACGTTTTTTGCTCGAAGGACCAAAATGTATGAATGAAACTCAAAATATAGATTGAACGTTATCTTTACTGTATAAATGTACAATGACAACTGTCTTCATCAGACATGACACATTATTTTTATAATAACAAGTAACAAAGAAAAGTGCACATTAAAAACATTACTCTAAATAAAAGTGCATAATCAAAAAAATTACAACATTTTTGGTTTGGGGTCATTGTGCACAAATCCATTCGTCACTTACTTAGCTGACGTCAGGCAATTTATTGTTTTCACCCGGGCATTAACACGGGAAATTTGACTCGTAAGCACAAGCTTTTCCGCGATGAATGGATTTGTGCACTGAATCACATGCACAGGAAAGTAGGTTAAATTGCTTCATTAATTTGAATTTCTTTGTTTATCAGGTATTATATGTACTCTGTACAGAGAGGTCATCCTTCCCTTGAGACTGCCTCCCTCTCAGCTACCCGACCCGTCAGAGGCGGCTATTCTCTGACACCCTTCGTTCTGTTACTATAGACCGCCGGAAATCGAGAGCCAGAGCCCCATGACCACATCAACGCGTACCTACATCATTATGATACTACACTCTGACTTTAAAGGCGGGATTCTTTCCATATTTATTACACCAATTTAATCAAACTTTTTAACAAAAATTTTCTTACTTTTTTTTGTTTTTGATTATTCTTTCAATTTCACAGATAATAGAAAACAAAAGTGCAAAACAAATTTATTCAGTGTTCTAATAAAATCTCTTAATCTCTATGATAACACTTCCCCTGGTCCTATGGCGCCTCTTTACCCAATTCAAACTAATATGAGCCTTAATCGAGACACAAACAAATATGTAATTAGAATTAAAAGTAGGTTCCTCTCGGATTACATCATAATTATGCATAAATTACTCTGTCCATAAGGGACTTATCGCCTTATCACTTCCTAACTAATATCATTTGGAATTCAAGCTTAACCTGATTAGATAAATCTTTGACAAGTTTAATTATTGTCATATCCATTAACCACTTCACATATTTATATATGACCAAAAGAAGAATCAAAGAAAAAGCAACCTTACCGATTATAAGCCGGGACAATACTGCCGAAATGCTTCAACTGGCAAAACAAACCTGGAAAGTTGTGCTTACAGGAAACCTTCTGGAATACCCTTTTTCTTTTTTGTCAGCAATGTCAAATCGAATAAGTGGTCATCTCTTTACGAAACTTGTGTTGATCTTTCATCATTTAAACATCTTTTTTTTCGAATCAGCCTACGCCTCAACAATCTCTTCTCCCACGGTCCTCCCATGCACCTACTCATCCAGCTGAATTTATTTTTGACTTTCACAAATCTTCGATTTTCCTCAAAAAATCCAACTCAACATATTTTATTACACACCCGGACTAAATTATTTATGGCTGAGTACCTTGACTCATTTCGCTAATCTACTTTCACGAATGTTAAACTTTTTCTTCCTTCAGCTTCTGACTAATCAATTTCACCTTCTCTGCGCAACTGATTCGCTTCACCAGCTTCTTGTTGCTGACGTCACTCATCACTCTTTTGATTCTTCCAGGATTGCCAGATCTAAGATGGTTTTACCTCACCAACACAGGGTGCTCGTTACAGGAGGAGTTTGTTGGTCGTCGCTTGTTTTTTCCTGGGGATGACGGTTTGGTTTTGTCCCTGTTGGGCTCTTCTTGGGGCTGTTCGTTGCCGCGCGATAATATGATTGTCTCTAACTTGTCGTTTTTTCTTTCCAGATTTGCACGAAGTCCTGTTGGATGTTACTAAATGCGTCGGTCTTTGAATTATTTTGAGGTCTTCCTCCGTTAAGTTCTTTCCAGGTGTGGGAGGACATTGTGGCGAATCTTGATTTTCATCCTTTGGGGTGGTTGGCGTTTTTAGTATAGACTCTTCTGTGTGTATAGGTTGCTCCGGAGTACGTGGAGGAGTTTTCCATGTCCAACCTATTTCGTTAGCCTCAATGGATAAATCTAATATATCTTCCATCCTTGATTGCTCCTATTAAAAAACTATCGAAAAATTTAATGTTAATGGCGAACTTTTAGTGAAGAACTTTTAACGACACAATGACGACACAAGAATCCCACAACCCTGGTACATTTTTGTTGAGTCTGATTAGTTGACATATAGGGGGCAGAGCTTCGTTACAGGTCGTTGCATTATGCTTGATTGAGTTTGTACTGTAACTGCTCGAATATTTCCATCACTGCCTGGATTTTCTTAATAACTCCTAGTGGCCATTTTAATGGAGGAGTTTTGTCGTCCTTTATTATTACGACTTGATTTTCTTTGATATTTTGTCTGATCTTGTTCCATTTGTTTCGCACTTGCAGCTGAGTCAAGTACTCTTGGGACCAGCGCTTCCAAAACTGTTGGTACATTCTTTGAATTCGTTTCCACCTTGAAATTGTGTGGTCCTTTTCTTCTGTTATATCTGGTTCTGGCGGAGCTAGTAATGATGAGCCTATTAAAAAATGACCGGGAGTTAAAGTTCAGCAGTTAACACACAAAGAGGTCTTGAGTTAAGACAAGCCTCTATCTGAATTAGAAGTGTGCTTAGTTCTTCATAGGTGAGTGGAGACATATTAGTGTTTCTTTTGAGATGATGTTTCATACTCTTGACTCCTGCTTCCCACGAACTTTTTATTCCATTTTGAAATGCTTGCTTTATGTCTCTTTCTATTAGTCCCTTGCCTCCTATAAATGTTGTTGCGTTGTCTGCAAAGATATGTGAACATAGACCTCTTCTGCCAATAAATCTGCGAAGGGCAGCAATGAAAGTTTCTGATGATAAATCTGTAACTGCTTCTAAATGTATCGCTT
>QYTT01087093.1:3402-20537 GCA_006980735.1 Dasypogon diadema | reverse complement strand
AAACTATTTTTGGCTCACCTGGGGCAATATTATCCAATAATGTAGTTACGTAGGCGACACAAGTTTTATGAATCACGGGGGTCAACTATAAAGTAACGGATGCTGAGGAATTTACTTCTTCCATAGTTGAATATTTTATTTTGGTTTAAGATGCGTAAGTAGTTAAATATTATTTTTAGATTTTACGACATTTTTTTGAAAATTTTTGGAAATCACAAATTACTGCGAATATGTGAAAATTGTTGGAGACGCTATACACATTTATTCCTAACTGCTTTATAAAAAAGTTATATATTCGTTCATATCTGCACAAAATTTTAGCAAACTTGATGTATATTGCTCATTAATTGAAGTAAATAATTGGGGACTTTTTTTTAAAGTATAGAAGTATAGATTGGCGTATATTGGCGAAATGAGAAAGCCCCAATTATAAGTTATTTGTTCAAAGTAACTAAAGCGTTAGGTAGTAACCAATTAGTTGGTAACAATATGAAATATAGGATTTTAAGAACCACACAGGATAGCAGAGGCTTTTATTCGGAGAGACTGATCTCAGAAGGTCTGACTTCTACTCAGAAATCGAGAGAACGCATTTACTAAGTATATTTATTATATTAGATAAGATATGCTGTGACATATGGTTCGAAAGCGTGGATTCTGATAAAAGAAAATATGAGAGGCTTAGGGGTCCTTAAATGTAGACTCCTGTGGTGTAATCTAAGCAGTATACGCAGACCCCGGAAGAATGAGGAATTATATGAAATATTTTGGTATTTCAATATCATTGAGTTAGGCAAAATCTAATACACTAAGCCGGTGGCTATATTACGCCAGATGAGATCAGACCAGACCAAACCAGACATAAAGTTGGTTTGACAAAAATTTACAGTTGAGTTCCAACAACGACGTTAATGACGTAAGCAACGATATTAATTTACGGACAAAATTTCTCTGATTTGAACACTCAAAACTTTACTTTACCGTGAGCACTATTCATTATATTTGAAGAAAACGGCAGACAATAACAAACAAATTTTTTTGCTGTATGGTCTAAGGTCTGGTCTAGTGTAATATGGTCTAGTCTGCTCTGGTTTGGAAAAATGTAGCCAATGCCATAGAAAAATATGTTTATTTTTGTCGGATGTAAAATCAATGGCTTAAGATTTCAAAAGGCTGTTTCTCAAAAACGAAAACTAGAACCTAATCTGAAATTTGATTAAAGGCAAAAGGTAAAATTAAAATTATTAAATTTATTATATACAACAAGCCCGCCTCTCTCCCATTCTAATTTTCCTTTTTGCCAAGGCTGCACTATATGGCAACATATGGTATTCCCTGAGCTTTAGCTTCACCGTAGAAAAAGCACTTTATTCTAACTTTTTTACCTCGGAACTATTGCATTTGTCAGGAATATCCAATATGTATATTGGTAATTTCCTTGGAGTGTAAATAGTTTTGTTACACTCTAAATATCTTTGAAAATATTTTGTTATAAATAAATAATTCTGTTGCAATATTTCTAAAAATAATTTTTGTGCCAATACTTTTTAAGTAAATGTAGAAAATATATCAAAAAAATTGAAAGTTTTTATGTATCTAATCTTCAGCGATTTCTTATCATTTTCGTAAGAATTACCAAATCTTGTCAAAAATGCAAATATTGCACTAGCAAATATTTGAAATGTAAACACAAATAGACAAGTCATTTATCTGTGGTCCATGCAATCAGGTTAATGTCTTCTGATCTAAAAACAATGAGAGAGTGAATACTGTCAATGATCCTACCCTTCTCATCTTTTGGTAGTCAAGTGATTATGTAAAATGGTGAGTGACCGCCGATGAAAACAAAATTTTATACTTAATTTCCATCGATAGAAATACATAAGTGGAATCCGTTTACCTTGGCCTTATGTTTTGCAAATATTTTGTAAATTCTTTGTGTGATTTATAAAGATTTAGTGAACTTGCAAGTTCAAAGATATCTTCCGTAAATATTACTCACACTTTTCGGATAGTGGACCGAAGTTGGATAAGTGTTATCCAATTATTTTTCAAGCATTTCAAAACATATAAAAAACGTGACACGAGAATTATCGTTTTCACCAAAGTACAAATTGCCGCTGTTGAAATATTCCTGGCCCGAAATGTGCAATTAGGCCTAGTAACGTAGTTAAAAGAAGAGAGCAGAAGGTAGTAGTCTGTTTAACGTTCATTCTGTTCTACTCAAGAGAGAATTCGCGTTGGGCAAAGTTCAAAAGAAGGCATTTATTTATGCTTATTGTCGAGGATTCTTTGGAGCGCCGACGCACTCTTTCCTTCTTTCCAATGAGATTCCTACATCGACTTCTTGTAGATCAATCTCTACATGTGGCATCCGTGCATCGAGTCACCATCACCATTTGGTCCTTTTTTAACAAAAATCTATAAATGTGAAATAGGTTTTTCCTTGTCGACTATTATTCTTTGAGGCAGAATGTACAGCGACGCCTTTACTCAACTGAGCAGTGGAGCAGAAATTGAGAACTACTGCCTATTTTCGGATTCGCTTTATATGCAAGAAGAGCAAGAGGAAGAGCAGCAACGCCAAAAGAAAAACATTTGAAAAGTAGCTCGTTGAGAAAGATATTTTCAATTTCAAATTTATTTTTCCATATTTTCAATTTAAAAATAATTAATAAAATGTATTACATCATTTTTCATGAACAAAATTTTGAAATTTCCCATGACTACAGCTTTAATCATATATGCAATAATTGTAAAACCCTTAGGGTTTTTAAAAGAAAAATATAGACGATTCTAGATTGAGAGCTTTAGGAGCAAAAGGTTCAGAGTAATTCAAAAATGATTGTAACTTGAGTTAAAGAACCTTAAAAATACAGGAAATCCTTTCATACAGGAAGTGATGTTAGAGAGGAAAAGGCTGCTGTTTACATTTTACAGGATAAAGATGAAGAATATTACTGGCTTCATCACTGAACACTAAACTGATAGCTTAATGGATACCATTTTAAGAACATGGGTCCTGTGGAGGACGATCAGCTCGGTTTCTGTATGAAAGAGGTGGAAACAGTAAAGCATGTGCTCTATCGATTAAGGTCAAGATTACGAAAGAAGTGATGTTCTAATCTTGATTGATGATCAAAGACGGTTGAGAAAGGAGTTGGGAGATTTGTTCTGGTCGTAATCCTCAGAACAAACTGAAATGCTAGTAATAATTTTTTCTGGTCCATTTCCCAGAAGAAGTTAGTAGCTCTATTTGTCCTGGTCGTATACCCAGGGCAAGATTATCTGACCAGGTTGCCTCCACTTCCAAAAAAAAGGACTAAACATTTTGAAATAGTGTTTCCGTCCCTGAATTTTTACAAATTGACATAAGTTTTTCATGAGAAGTTCAAAGTTCAATTAAACATCGAATAAATAATTTTTAATATAAATTCAACACTGCACTAATTCATTTTACGAATTAACAAAGCGACTGTAGTGTACTGCAGTGAGATAATCTGTAAGGGATTTTCGACTCTGAAATTTATTGTTCCTATTGTCCTGGTCCTTAATACCGTGTGTTTACATTAGACATATTTCTTGCCAAAACATGAACATGCATTTTTGAGGACTTCAGGTATGAGTTTAGGATAATATTGAGGATCATACAAATTGTATAAAATGATTTATGTCCTTCTATCCTCCGAATCACAACAGTAAATCTGTTAAATATTAGTCGTAAAATTTATCACGTTTTGTGTTCTAGGATTGGATGTTTGGGAGTTATAGTTGACTTTATCACAATTTATCAAAATCACCCTAGCCCCGTAAATGTAGTTTAATTTATTTACTAAATTATTATTTTTTGCTTACACATTTTCAACTTCTACATGAAATGCAGCCTATAATTCTCTATCTTTAATACCTTCACTGTTAATTATCACACTAAATTGCTCAAAAAAATACACATTCGAGGTTATTTTAAAATATGAATAAGACTTAAATCAGTACTACGTACGTCAAAGTGACCTGTTTCTAAAAAAAGACTAACTCCCATACAAACCACAATGCATTCCTCAAAAGCTGCAAACGGGAGGAAAATAAACAAAATTCTTAAATTTATAAACAATGTCTACTGAACTAATTTTGTTTCTGGTCATAATTAATGGAAGCTCAAAATATCTAGACTTTACGACTTCTGTTTATTGTTACTTTATAAAGCACGAGGATTGGACCATGTGAGGTTGATTCATGTTAATTTGGAAACAATAGCCTCAAATGGCAACCATTCATCGACTATTTAATATTTATGTACACATTTGCTGTTGTCTCGTGGTTGCTTGTGGGAATTTAACTTGTTTTTCTGATCTAGAATTTTTATAGTATACTTTATAAAAACCAAAAAATTCCCAAATTGATAGGATGATAATTTTTTTGTAAATCACTTCAATTTGGTAGTTCCCCTACCTGTGTTTGCTTTGGTAGTGGAAATCGCGGTTATTAGATTTTCTGATAATCACTTGAGGACAGCAAAATAATTTTTTTATGGTTCTTGAGGGCCCTAACTAAAAGGCGCAGGGGTCCAAAAGGGTCCTCTAAAATAATTGTTCGTAGGATTTTTCATTTGGGGAATCGTTCAGACGAAGTTAGCTTGGCCAATTCGGTTTAACTAGCAGAAAATGGGCAAAAACTACACGAACACAATGATATTGGTCTCCTCGATATAGCCAAACGGCAGCAAAAAGCCGCCGCGGAGCGTTAAAGGCCTATAGTTCCGTCACTGGTTATTTAAGGCGCATGCATTTCTGCAGGCTGGTGACGAGTTGCCTTTTAAATGTACTCGGTGACCTATAAGGCCACATCGCTCTTGATTTTCTTGCCCCGCTCTCGTGGGATGTTGCACAGTAATAAGTAATAACGTTTCTCTACGTTATTTTCCAAAGTAATGAAATTATTCATTTTGCGCCGCTGTTGATAAGATGGAAGGATCACCGCCTTATTCCAAAGATCTTTGAGCGCAAATTAAATGAAGTTGCGTTGAATGGACTCTATACGATTAATGCGGAGAGAATTTTTGAATTTGTTGAATAAGGGTGCGGTAAACAACAAACTAAGTTGGTCAACCCAGTTCGTCAACATATTTCACTGTGTATGCTCTTGCTCAAGCCAAGTACAAAATTTTATTTCACGACTTATATAGACCCGGGACTTTTGACTTAATTATTTACACTCTCGTGTTACCTATCTGCCCGAACTTTTTATTATAGTATATGCGCGTGAGCTTACAATAAGTCATCGTAATGCCCGTACACCTACGCATCCTTAATGCATCACTTTGCATAGGTTTTTATGATCTAAATATCAGCGGAAAACTTTAGGAGCATATTCTTTATATATCATACTATCATTTAAGGATTTAAGCGAACCAAAAAAGATCGATATCTTGGACCCGACACATGGTGTTCTCTCCTGTTAATCCATGCGACCTTTAAATTAGTACAATACATCTTAGAGCATTTAAGCGCACACTATATATCTTTCTAATAAATTAATATACTCGTAAAAATATTTGTCATCAATTTCCGCTCATTTCCGTGAAGCATAAAATTCATACACGGAAAAAAAGCTGATCTGAATTATCATATAATTAGTCATTAAAATGTCCGCACCTGCTTTGATCAAAAATCCGCCTTACTTCCAGTTTAATCAAAGTTCACTAAACCATGCCGGCAGAGTCGCCGCAAATACCTCCATTCATAAAATATAGCTATAAAAGAAAATATTCGAAAAATATGTGTAAACATTTATCTTTTTATTAAGAACCAGTCGACCTGACTTTGGAATTGCTCTCGTAGCTATTAAAATGCCAGTCCCTCATCACCTTACATAAGGTGCGAAATTTTAATACTAATATATCCAAACATTCAGAAATAATCTCATTTGCATGCGCTTACTTGAGTAATCCCCACGTTATTTCAGTCACAATTTGACGTCACGCTCATTACGGATTTGGAGCGAAAGTACACATGGAATCTCCTCAGCAGAAATATCTTACAAGTTAAATGAAAACCCCAAGATCTAATTGGTACCGGTTTTCGGGCGTAATCCAAGTTCGAGCTACCTGACAGCTGACACTATTATAAAGCCAATCAAAGAGTCTGTGAGTCACTATTTGTCCGGCTATTGTTGCACGATGACTGAGGGAATTTTCTTCCGACGATTGATCGAGATACCACGGCACAGCTTCGCTGTTGGATCTTGTGGTCCAAAAAGATATGTCGAGTTATAATTAGACTTAATTGTATACACTGAACACCGGATATAGTTAGATGTAGGTACATAAATCTATTCCAGAAACTATTACAGAATAATCAGCATTGGTTTGCGATAAAAGTAGATTCGCACGATGTGGGGAAAGCCTTGCTGTGTTTCTTAAGAAATAAACATTCTACAATTCACAAAAATGTAGTGCAAATAATAAAGAAAATAACTCGTTAAATGAAATTACAATAATCAATTTTTAACAGGCATTTCAGCTTCGGAAACCAAAAATGTTGTTTATTTGATTTGAACCTTTCCAGTAGCGCGTGTACAGATCCATAAATAAAAACAATTTATATGTCAGGCTAAAAATAAACTGACATGGAGCAAAATTAATAAGAATACATCCGAAAATAACCTACAATAAAATACCTCCAGGTATACGTAAAACTTTTTTGGTAACTGATAGATGCGAAAAACTGAATGACAGGCGATCTTATCTACCTCTGGCATTCAATTCAACCCGCTCAATTTATCATTGGTACTTCATCGAGTCGCATTGAGCTTAAAGATAGTATCGTGATTCCTTCTCAAATTTGTCAACTGCCACCTGATCATGGCGGAAAGCCTACATTAATTTAACCTTTGGAAATTATGAGAAATGATTGCTGTTAAAACAATTTTCAGAAATATCATATTTAACACTTACACAAAATTTGGAAAGTAGAGGTGATTCATTCAATCGAAATGCTTGAGCATATGACACAATCACTACTCCCAAAATGTAGGACCATTGTAAAAGATGGGATTAAGGAAATTGTAAATAATAAATACAATAAATTCCTCGTTAAATTTCCTTATGTTCGGCCTATATTCGCGAATGAAAATTCCTATTACTCAGATCAGTAATAAGCCTAAGTTCAAGTTTGTAAAACAAGCAAGTTTCACAGTCTCACAGGTTTGCTCTTGGTACAAAACAGACTTTGCTAAGAGACGACGATCTTCACAAAACAGAAATCTCCTATAGATATTTATTTCGCCCACAAAAGAATTTCTATATGGAGAGACACGATAAAGTCTATGGTGGTCTGCGAAAGCTGTGGTTTTCTGCTAATTCTACCTCACCTTTTCTTTGGTAGCCTGGTTTTATCTAGACTGGTTAGTACACGCGCACGTAAAATGGAATTCGCTCACAACAATTTCGGTTGCTCGGCTATTTTTTAGATTTTTATCAAAAGTAAAAGGCCCTGATTAATTTGTATAAGTTGCTAGATTCCAATAAACCAGAGTATCTCAAAGAATTTTTTATTTTCACGAGATCATAGTCCAACTATAGCACAGCCACTCAGCAGCTGAGTGCGCCGGATGTACCCATTAATACGATGCATCCATATATCGGTCATGGTGCCGGGTCTTACCCGGTCCAAATAATTCGCCTATGGAATAGTTTATCTCAATGTGCCCTTAAGTATCTTTTCGTTGTGTCTTGAATACCTGGTAACGAAGAATGTTACATTCAACTGCACATGGTCACCGTTGGCGATCGTGCCGGACGGCAGAACAGACTGGTAGTGCAGTTCGCCGTATTTGCAGCACTTATACACGGGGCTTCTCCCCGCTTTGGAGCACTGCAAGCACCGTGGGAAGGCCGGCTTCTCTGTTGGACTGGTAAATGGTAAACGATGATGCCGGTGATGCCGGCAGCAATTTGCAGAGTGTGCACACGACTCTTCAAATTGGTAGTGCGGGACTCTATTTCTCGTAGTGACTAAATTTTTCATTAGTTTAGGCTATTTTTAACTTTGGCAATTTTAAATTCAAGATTTTGGGCTCTTGTTGGAGCTTCTACTTGCATTTACTTTCACTTTTATCAATAATATTTTATTTTTCTAAATTCTTGTGAAAATTGTACTCTTTTACGAAATTTTTAGAAATATATTTCATTAGTGTTAGCTTTTTACTTGTTCTGTGTCATTTTTATATACTTTTTGATGTGCCTATTTGTATTACTTTTATAATAGGTTTTGTGTTTTTTATCTTACTTTTGTATTGGGGTTTGTGTCACTTTTTATAGTTCTTTTGTGCGCCCTTTTATATTCTTTTTTGTCTTTATAATTATAATTTTGTGTCATTCATTATAACTTTTTGTATATATTTATTGTATGTATGAAGATAGTTTAGTTAGTTTGCCGATTTTTTTCCTGTGTCTTTTTAATTTATAATGTTTTTAATAAAGCGATAGTATACATAAAAAAACTATTACATTTTTTATTTATATAGGCTCATTTATTTAAATCGTTATAAAAAAAAAACTACAAAATACGCGATGCTAGCTAACCTATTTGATTATATGCATGAAATATATATGTATATAAAAGGATCATATGAATACAAAAAGACACGAAACCTGTAAAAATAAAAATTACACAAAAACTATTATAAAGGTGAGATAGACAGGCACAAAACAAAGTATCTATAAAAGAATACAAGAATTACTCTATGTACAGTAAAAAAGAACTACAAAAGTATCTATGATCTTAACAGAGTAACAAAGTAACCAGAACCTAAGGCAAAAGGAATCTATTCAAAAAAATTCATATGTAAAGTCCAAAAGTTAATAATTAAAAAAAGAAACACATTTCACAGAAAATTTTGACAAATAAAAATGTAAAGTCAAACGTAAACAACACGTAAGAAATTTTTCGTAGGGTGGATACTTTTAATTTTTAATTTGTTAAAAATTAATTCACGGAAAAATCATAGTTAATATCAATCAATCAAATTAAGCTCTTCAACAAGGCTAAACGAACAGGTAAATGGTCCTGTTACAAGTAATCTCTAACAGTATATAATAAAGAACTGAAAAGATCTACAAAAAGGACTTGGAGAAGTTTCTATCTCCAAAAAGTGCTAGCCAAGGATTATACCATCATGGCATCGAACAAAAAGCCGATGATAGCTTCACTGACAAATCACCTGGTATAGATGGTATTTTCCCTGCCCTTTTGCAACAGAGGCCGCTAGAACTGAAACCATTACTGGTAAAATTGTTTAGAGCCTTATGTCGTTTATGTTCTTGGACATATCACTATGGCTTGGAGACATGTAAATGTAAAGGAGCTTAAAATCATGGAGGAAGTCATAGATCTTCACATCAGAAGCGGAATTCTCATAGAATTTCCGCTGCTTCCGCATCAGCAAATTTATAAGAAGAAGAAAGCTCTTCGATAATTAAGTTCTTAACTGAGATCAAGCTCCTTAATTTGACCACTCAAGGGCGGTAGGTACTTGGCCAATATGTATAGAGATGATTAGCTTATGGAATGTTCATGTATTTTAACAAAATTGATTAATGTGATAAGAACTGAAAGCCCATAGTAAGCGAACTTTGGTAAAAAGTTCATTAATTTTTGACGAAAGAAAATTTTTTGATTTGTGAAAAGCAGACACTGATGTGCCTTGTCACATCTAACATCACAAAAAATGCAAAATTATTTGGTTATAGTGGGACTGCCATTACTCCCACATTCGCTCATTAAAAATTCAATGAAATATTTTAAATTTGAATATTGCAGACTGATCACGCACCAGGATACTTGGATGATAATAAAACCAAAAACCGCATTAAAACGTATTTTTCCTAAGAAATTTGCCTTCTGTGGTTTACAAGATATCAAGGATGTAACCTCATATCCGCGTTATTTTTGTGTAAAATTTTAGTAAAACTTTTTTATGCGGTTATGGATTTACACCCTCAACATTTCCTTAAAGATGAATTAATTATTGAGCAAATATTTTTCAGCAGATTTAAAAGCATTGCCTTCAAATATAATAACTTAGATACAACTGCTCGTAAATCAAATATATATTAGATAATATCTTACATTATCTTCAACTGTATTATTATTAAAATTTACCTTTTTACATTAAATTTGCATAGTTTGTAGATAAAGCAATTTCACATACACTTGAGGTATTAAAATTAACATTTTTTCGCGAAGAACAGCCGCTTCATTAATGTAAATTTCCAATAACAAGTAGTTAAATAAAATTTTGAATTTTCATAACCTGGAAAGAAAACCCTAAATGAAGCGGTTGTAAATTTGAAGATATTGTGATTAACAACAATAGAAAAAATGTTGCCACATGAGTATCAAAGTGGAAATAGTCAATAAGCTCTTCGAAGAATAAGAAAATTGCTATCTCATTGCAGTAAAATGTACCAAGAGTTCTTAGTTTTTGTATGCGGATACACTTCAATAAGCAGATTTCATTCAATTCTGAACAATGGTTCACCCGTGCGAATTATCCACTTTCGTTTAACTTGAAGATATTCTGGGTATTCCCTCATCAAATAGATCCGCTTCTTTAGATCATTAAAAGATACCTACACTGGGTAACTTACCTTTTTGAAAAGTGTGAAGCATGAATAGGTATGAAATTCTAAATTATGGCACCATTAAGCATACTACTCAATAAATCCGGAAATTGGGATTTTTGTGATGATGAGATAGCAATTTGAAATTTACCAGAACAAATTTTGTTATTATTGTTAAATTTCCATTTAGATCCAAACTATGGTTTAATGAAAGTAAAACGTATGCTTCCATTGCAAGTGACATAAGTAACATAAAAATGGGAAAAAAATTAATTTTATTAAAAAAATGAGGCAAACTTTAAAAAATTTGGAAATTTCTTTCATAGATTTTAAAATCAATCTCTTATCTTTTCGTCTTACAAACCATCACTCATTAATGAATTCATACGATTCAACAACAGGGTATTCTATTTTGCATACCTAAAAGTGGTTGTTTTTTACGATTTTTTATTTTCTAGAAAATGAGGGCATTATACTTTGTTTTTTATTGATACTTCTTATTTAAAAAATATTTAACTGGCTGCAATAGCGCCTGCATAAAATATCTGAACCTCTAGCGGAAATGAATGAATTACTCGAAAACAAAATCGGCACATTTGTAAGTAAGAGTTTTATTTGTTTTATTTATGCGATATAAATGTATGTTGCGTTAAGTTCTTAATAAGTTTTTTTAATTTTTGTAATTGCATTCCTAAACAGTTTTCCTTCTATTACTTTCGTAATGAGGAAAATGAATTTAAAGCTTTAGAGTTTTTTCATGGATAATATATCTTTTTTTGTATAAT
Source organism: Dasypogon diadema (assembly GCA_006980735.1). Lineage (NCBI taxonomy): Eukaryota > Metazoa > Arthropoda > Insecta > Diptera > Asilidae > Dasypogon > Dasypogon diadema. The sequence continues at coordinate 9,131 of QYTT01087093.1, read as the reverse complement.
TTTTTAATCTACTATCCCGGATCCGTACATAAATCCTTCAGAATGTTCATAAAGTTCTTCTGTCACCCTTTCATATATTTGCACAAATTTCGAGCTCCCAAATTTTGAGAATTTTCAGTACGGATTGACGAAGAATGCATATATAATGTTCTTGATCTTCTTGTTTAGAAATTGTGCTTTGAAAATTTAAAATGACTATTTTGCCAGGTTTGTAACAATCTAAGGGTGTAAAAAAAACAAAATGGAATGGTTGTAACTTGTATACGTGTACTCGACAAATGAACAAGACAACTAACACAAACAGAATTTGTTTCCTTGTTCCAATGATCATCTGAGGGCTTCAGCTAAAAATTCAGAAACTGTAACATGCCGACTTTGTAAGCCTACTAAATAAAAAATAACGAGTATTTTAAAATATTCAAATCGATCTGCTGTACCTGTACTTGCTTTGCCTACTATGGTCGCCCACGGGCTTCCAGGTTTTTTTTTTTGAAAATTCTGTAATATTCTGTTAGCTCATAAGATTCAAATTTCGCAATAAAACAAAACCAGAACCCCAATGAAAATCCCCATTTCCAACAGAATTAAATTTATCTCAATTATTTGGCTATTTTTACTTCAAATATTATTTCATTAAAACTAAACTTATCTTCTAAACAAAAGAAATTTAACCTAAGTAAAAAATATATCCAAGAAATAAAAGAAACGAAAGATATAAACTGATTTCATTTGACTTTCGTTTCGGTTTAGTTTTGTACTAAAATGAAACAATCTTCATTGGATTAAATTTACCAAGTTTTCTATAAATCTATTCATAGGTCGCACACTCCATCGCCGTTTACGCCTATTTGTTTTTCTCAACTCGCGGAATTAAAATCACTACTAAAAAATCTAATTCAACATCTCCCATTTTCGGTTTTTCGAATTTCTTCATAGCCGTAGAGAAAAAATCGATATTTAATAAATCGATTTTCATATCATCGCTTGTTTTTTATCGGAAATCGGAGCCCACTCTTTATGATGATTGCCAATACATGTGTCAAAGCAAACGTAAACAAGGAGGCTGTCCAGTGTGGTTTTACAGAAAATATTTAACAAAACGGTGGAATTATCATTTTAAAATATGCCAACTTGGAACCAAATACAAGCACAACTCCGAGGTGCCAATAATCCGGTGGTGTTCTTTGATATTTCTGTAGGAACAACCGTAAGCATTGTTTTATAGGTTATGCCGATATAATAAATTCTCATAAAGTTTACCTTTAGGAAATTGGCCGAATGATTTTCGAGTTATTTGCAGACGTAGTACCCAAAACAAGTGAGAATTTCCGGCAATTTTGCACAGGCGAATATAGAAAAGACGGGGTGCCGCTAGGGTATAAAGGCGCGAATTTTCACAGAGTTATCAAGGATTTCATGATCCAGGGTGGTGATTTTGTTAATGTAATGATGAATTTAAGGTATTTATTCACATCTAAAAGACATCTATATTAATAGGGAGATGGTACCGGTGTAATGAGTATATACGGCGGGACTTTCCCCGATGAGAACTTTATACTAAAACATGACTCCCCTGGGCTGCTCTCAATGGCAAACAGTGGGAAGGATACAAATGGATGTCAATTTTTTATTACTTGCGCTAAATGTAATTTCTTGGATAATAAACACGTCGTTTTTGGCCGAGTGTTGGATGGTCTGCTAATAATGAGGAAAATAGAAAATGTGCCCACAGGACCTAATAACAAACCTAAGCTACCTGTGACGATATCACAATGTGGACAAATGTAGTAAATGTAATAAAAAGAATAACGTTAAACTTGACTAGATATTTATTTGTTCCCACATTTGCACACGTATTTTATGCTTTATTACGCTGCCTTTTTGCTTTTGGGAAAAGATTGTTGCTTTTCTTTATACAGAGCCCTGCAATCATCTCTAATAAAACTGAAACACAAACCGTCTGACATTTTCACAAGAAATTACAAAATTCGCTTACCTATAAAATACTAAGCTTAAAGGAACACTGCTTAAATGCCACAAGGAATGCGCATCAAATGTCCAGAAAATAGGAGGGAAGTCCAGTAGCTCCAAGCTTATTGATACTGCCAAGAGCCCGTAAAATAATAGGATTTTCCAGAAATATGGACGCCTTTTATATACGAAAATACACCAGAATATCCATCCAAGACCGGATAAGACCCCTGGGAATGAAAAGAATGCATTAAAGGCCTAAACATCAAAAATAGATGTACTATAAAAAAGTATGAGGATTTATTACTGTCAGCGACAACATGAAAATAAGTATTGGTGAAGTTATTCCCACTCAATATTACGTGCTTTCATTAGCAGGAGTTGCAGCCTCAAGTAGCCGCAACCAAACTAAAGAACGATCTTTACTAACCCATTCCTTACTTTGTAAAAGCCTTAAAGTTCAATTCTCATTCAAAATAAAAACAACAAATATATATAGAAAATAAAAATCGCACTCATACCTTGAAAATAATTTATATTACCTGTAACAATATTCATTTTCATGTTGTAGGAATAGCTGAATTGTCCAACGCTAAGATACGCGAAGTAATTCAAGTAAAATGATAAAAATATTATAGCCACAAGTCCTTTTACACTAGTGGATCCGTTCCATATTAATCTGAAAGAGATTTATTTAAATTTTAAGACAGATAGGTAGATAATTTTGTAAAGGAAATTAAGTAATAATTGTAAGATAGCATGTACCCTATAACAGAGAAAACAGTAGCCGAAAACTTGAAAACTGTTAACATCGTAGAGAATTTAAAAGAAATCTAAGTTCACTTGACTCGATTACATAGGGAGGGGTGAGAGAGATAAATCCAATTAATGGACAAAGTGCCGGACTGCCCATTAAAACCCCTACCTCCGGACACCAGCCTGGAACCATTTTCCACATTATTTCGGGTGGAGCTCTTGATTAGCTGCCCATTGGTCGTATCTTATGGCTTCTCGGTTCTTTGTGCGAAGAGTATCCCCTACGAACTATTCCATGTCTCTTGCCATCTACTCATCGTGTGAAACCTTTGCTAATTTAACTCCGCCCTGCCTCAGTCTTTTGATGTAGATGGCCTTTATTTCCATCATAAGAATTTCTTTTGGAATTACCTCCGCGATGACAAAATCTCTGCTGAAGAGAAGTTCTTATATCTACTAAAATTTCTCCTTTTTTCTGACAAAAATGAATTTACTAAGTGGAGGATTAATTAATTATCTAATATTATAATGTCTATAGGCATAGACAAAAATCAGAGATTGGACGTGAATAACGATATCCTCCAGATATCCCCATAAGAAAATCGCTGTGACTCTTTTTTTTAAAGGCCTCTAAGGAACGCATCTTTCTCCCAATAAAAATTCAAATTTTTGTGTACGAAGGACAAAATGTTGAATTTTTCGCTTTGCTCTTCACAATTTTGAAATTGAAACCCGTCTATCTCTTACATTTGTGGGCTGGCTGGTATATATCAGGCACCGTTTGAAAGATAAAAGCGTATACGTCCCAACGAGCCTAAGATCATTATCCTACGACTCGCTCGACAAGGCTTAAAATGCTTTAATCGACCACACCTACAAATCATGTAACCAAAAATTATAAAAGCGTTAAAGAACTGTCCTATAAAATATATATATGTTCAAAGATTTGTGTATCTTACCTTATCACCATGCAAAACAAATTAACTAAGACAATAGAATAGGCAGAAGCGTAATCTAAGAGTTCAGTAAGTGGAAAATCCCTGGAGTGGAAGACAGTTGACCATACCCACCCGTGCATGCATACCTGTATAGTGAATTTACTATATAAAGATGTCAAGATCTATATTTATTGCAATTACGATATAATATATATGCCATAACCAATAGCATGGCGAGTTTCGTACCACTTCCTTTCTAAATTTTACAAGGAGCAGGGCATTCGTTGCAAAATTTATTGCTGAAAAGAATGCTGAAGCAGGTTCTTGCAATCCTAAAATCCGTATAAATGGCCACTGAAAAATTAAATTAAAATAACACATACCAGACAAAGAATATAATGTACCTTTCCATAAAATTGAGGAACATTCCAATTTCGTTCAAGAAAGGCATTCACTGTCCTCCACATACATTGGTATTGGCACTCATCTTCACAGGTCCATTGCAACAATGCATCGAAAATACTACGCTGATAATAATCTAAGGAATGTTGCAGAATTTCATTGCCATCTAAAGAATTAATTAAAATGGAATCCGTTGAATTCTAAAATCTTATTTTTACCATCGGTACAATTATTAATTCTACAAGAAATCTTGCAATTTGAAAAGAAGGGAGTTGAATCTCCAATAGAAGCTGCAGTCAGATTTACTAAGAAGGCGAACAAAATTATTAGTTTAGACAATATTCTATTCTCCAGAATAAGGAAAATATTATGATTCATATTGAAAACTTATTTTCTTTTCTAAAATTAAAAATCGTTACAAAAACCAGCGAAATGACATTTTGGACGTTTTCTTCTTCTTCTTGTACATCATAACGTTTCCGATTCCGATATGTAAATTTGATTTTACAGGGCTGAAGTTATTCTATGGAAAAATTTACTTTCACTAAATTATGGTTTTTGCATGTATCATATATTGGTCTCTTGAATTTCACTTCTAAATTTTTAATCAAAGGGTGAATAAACCTATTAATAATGGCGCTACATGCGGTCGCTTAAACTGGATATTGATAAAATTTTAATAACTCTAATTCCGAAAATTTACTAACTTTGTTCTGTACACTATTCTGCATAACAATTCAACTATTTTTTTAACTGCACATAATAACCAATTTTAGAAACACGATTTTAGAACTATTCTGAACAGTCTCTTCATGAGATGTTCTTGGCAAAGAAGAAATAATAACAAAGAATAGACTCTCTGCCAAAGGGAGTAAAACGACAGAGATGCACTCTTTCAAAGCTTAATAATGATGTGTTGGTAGAACTTTAAAGAGCTTTAAAGTTTCCTTTACCATAAGATCTGTAAGCAGGAGGAAGAAGTAAAATTTTATACGTATTTTCCAACTAGAGTGAAGGGTGTGACTATATTTTAAGCCGCCATATTGCTATGATATATCACGACCACAAATATATAACATCCCACAAAGTAATTTTTAACCAACACATAAATCTTAACCAGCTTCAACCCTGTAAAATTTGTTCAGCTTCACGACACATAAAACTTAACTAGCTGCAAGCGTGTAAATACGTTGCTCAACACGAAGAATTTAACTAGCAGGGAGCCGAACTTCAGCCGAAAATGAGCCGATTTACCGATGTGAATTGTCAAGTAATGTTTACAAACATTCGGGACTACTTGATTATATTTTAACTTACTAAGGATTTTTGCGTAACATTCAGTGAAAATGTAATCGGTTTTGTTAATTGTGAGTGATTAAGAAGTGTTTGGGAAATTTTAACGCTTGTGTAAGAAGTTATTTTTGTGCTAAATAAAATAAAAAATATTTGGTGGCTAGAGGTAAATACGGTTCAGCTTTTAAAATTGTTGAGTTGTTCCGGATTTACTCTAATTGCTGATTTTTAACACCATTGCACCAAAACAGTAATTGCAAAGAAGTGTTATTTGTGTTCTCTCGTATTATAAGCACCTGTTCAGGTTCCCTAAGGATTCGACAGTGTAAGTATTTTCCCAAAAATGTTTTAAATTATGGCTAGTATATA
>QYTT01087075.1:4063-19797 GCA_006980735.1 Dasypogon diadema | reverse complement strand
TATTAGTAATAATAAAATAAGTACAAAAATAAAAAGATAAAGAAAAACTATTGCACTTAGAAAGTAAACTAAAAATAGAGGTATGAAAATTATACTGCAAATAAAATATAAAAATTATAAATTCAAAGAATACTAAAAGATAGGATTAATTGGGTTGTTGCGATGAAGAATCAAGTTAGGATAATGCATTTAGCTAGGTTGTTCGATTGATCTCATTCAATATGCAAGATTTAAATATCAGACTAGGGCAGTCAATTTGGTTATTTGCTATTTTGTAAAGGAAGACGGTATCCGGATAGATTCTACGTTTTTCCAGTGACATAATATTATATTTTTTTAGCCTGTCGTTATATTCAAGGGTAAGATTCTCAGTCTTAAATAGTAAAAGCCTAGTGAATTTCCAATTTTTTGTGAGTATGAAGAGTAAAACGGATTCCATACTTGACACGCGTATTCAGGAGTACTGCGTACAATTGAGATGTACAGCGTTATGTATGAAGAAGCATTTTTAAAAGACTTACAAGTGCGAAAAATAAAGGAAATGAGTCTATATGCTTTCGAGGTTATAAAGTTGACGTGAGAGGCAAACAGCAACTTGGAATCAAAAACGACACCTAAATCATTTACTTCACAGGCCCGTTGAATAGGTATATTGTTGATTTTATAGTCGAAAAAGATTGGTTCGGACTTTCTAGAAAAGGATATAGTTTTGCATTTGCCAATATTAATCTCTAAACAATTGTTCACACACCAGATTTCAAGCCTTTTAATATCATTTTGTAGTTGCTAATAGTCACCAATGCTGCGGATTACACTAAATATATCAGCATAAAGTAAACAATTACTTGTTATAAAGGTAGGCAGATCATTAATATAAAATAAGAAGATTAAAGGTCCAAGAACTGTGCCTTGAGGAACACCTGATAATAATTTATAGAGATCTGATCTAAAGCCGTTCAAGACAGCAATATTTTTCCTGTTTTCCAAATAAGACTTGAACCACGCGATGGTATTATGATGGAAACCAAGCAGGGACAATTTGGTTAGAATAATCTTATGAGATATTTTATCAAAAGCTATGGAAAAATCAGTGTAGATAGTGTCCACTTGAGTATTTTCATCAAAGAACTGAAGCTATTTCTTCGGTAAGTAGAACCAAGTTAGTTGTAGTGGAGCGTCCTGGGAAAAATCCGTGGTGGCATTCAGATATAAGTGATCTAACTTGAGGGAAGATTTGATTGTAAACAATTCTCTCAAAAATCATTGCAAGGCTGTTAGATATAGATATTGGACGATATAGTTAGAAACGAGTTTCGGATCCCCGGATTTGAATATAAACAGTCTTTTAAAACAGATGGGTAAATATTTTTTTTTAATAGAGAGGTTAAACAATTTGCTGGTAGGCTCTGCAAGGCTAAGTGAACATTTCCTGTATATTATGTTAGGTATGTTATCAGGTCCAGTGTTTTTACTACAGTCAAGTTTATTTAAGTTCTGATTGACATTATCAGGCGAAGTCAAGGATAAGTTAATTAGGTTGAAATTAAATTGATTTCCAGAGGGATTTAGATTTCCTTCATTACTGCTATTTCCTTTTGTGTACACAGAAGAGAAATATTGGGAAAACATTTGGCAGGTCTGTTCAGATGTATCGGATATAACATTATTGTATATACCATATTCCTTGGATACGTGTTAGTCTTATTAAAATTTTTAGTAAATGCCCAGAAAGCTTTTGGGTTATTTTCCAGAGATGTTTCAGTGGAGTTAACGTACTTGTCATAACTTTTTCAATAAGACTTTTGGAGATATTTTTAAAAAATGAGTAGGTTTTATACGTTTCCGGATGTTGAGTTTTTTTATATAAACGTCTATATTTCTCTTTAAATTTCAGAGCCTGGATTACTTCCTTGCTATACCAGACAGGAAACTTATGATTTATGCCTACTACAATAAAATATCATATAGAGACAAATAAATCTAAGTTGCAAATTTAATAAGGGGAAATTAAAATTTTGGTACCTAAGAAAATAATTAATTTTAAAACAGATATCTCTGGAATAATAATAATATCCTTTTTACTAGTATCCTCAGATTTAATTATCTGTGTTTGCTGTTTTATTGTTGTGTACTCTCTCATTTTTAATTTAAAACTCCTAAACCCTAAAATTGTGTCACCTAAGAAAATATTTAATTTGAAAACAGATATTCCTGTGATAATGAGAATATCCTTTTTACAAGTACCCCTCAGGCTTAGTGATCTATGTCTTCTGTTTTATTCTTGTATGCTCTCTCCGTTTTAATTTGAAACCTTTAAAACCTAGCAACAAAGTCATTAAAATCTCTATTTGTCTTACATCTCAAAATAAATGAGAAATGGTGAATTGAATAAAAATATTTATGAGACACCAGTGTGTTCCGATTTAGACAATGAAATTTCAAATTTAGTTACATTCTATTTATTTTTTAGAAACTATCTTTATTCGACTAGCAGGATAACTAAAATAAATCTGAAGAAATAGTTGTTCCTGTTAATATCATTAGGAATATGTAGTGGAATGGAATAAATTAAAAATTGTAATTTAAATAACATTTAATAATCAAATGTTTAGAGAAAATTTACAAATTTCAATGGATTTCTGTTTTTGTTCAAAATTAAAACTTTAGTTTTACGCTATTCTATCCGCAATCAAAATTTTCCTCCTTATATACTATTTGCGATACAACTTTTATATTGCGGGAACATCGTACTCAGCCCGAGCAGATGCACTGCCCTTAACCTGCTTAAATCCAGAAGCTAAACCCTTAGACATTTCCGCTCAACGCGCGTGCTTGGTCCGAACAGCTTGGCTGCTCTTAACCTACTGGTCGTGGGCAGGAAAAAGATAAGTAGGTGGGGGGCAAGTCATGCTTACTATAGTCATCTGGATGATCTGCCTGGTCAGAATCGCAGCTTATATGTTCTCGTTTCTAATTTCTCGTGCGGAAGGAAGGAAAATTTTACTCATTGCCGGAGATTTTTTCACCAGGGAAATCAGGTTCAAATCCTGGTTTGCACCGTACTCTTTTTTCATTGCTCCTTCAATATAATTCCCTTTTATTAAGGAATTTCGCAATTGTGGAGGAGGGAGTTTTTAAATGCGCCGAAAGCGTGCTTATTTCCCAGTCGGGAATTTCACTTCGTTACATCGTCTTGGAGGATATTCGAGGATAAAGGATGCTCCTTATATGCTTAAAATTTGATTTTGTCCATGGTTATGTACACTAGTTACTAAATATGTACACAGCCGCATAATATGCGTCAGATCGTTGAAGAGAATATTTATTGCATGTTCAGGTCAATAATACTGTTGTCTGTGGCTTGCGCTAGTAATGAGATATTATGCCGCCTATTCCTTGTTGGTTCGTTCGTCAAAAAGGTCTGGAAAATCAGTCGTGTCCGAATGATCTTGATGTTTGTTTGTTTTAAAATGATGTCGGATAATACTAAAAAATCCGGACAAGTGCGAGTTGAACTCGCGTGGAGAGGGTTCCGTGCGATGAATATGTTATCTACCTTGTTTTTTTTTTAAATCTGACCCAATACTTGCGCTCGCTAGGCGTTCGGCATCCTTGGCCGATTTGCCACTTGACGAAGCGTTAAGGTGTAGGTACTTAAGCGCGCTAGATACGAGGAGTGACGAATGCCTGGCCTAGTTAAGTCGAACGAGTAGTACCAATAATTTATTCCAAGAACAAACGTAAAATTATTGAAATATTGAGAGATTCACCATGTTATTTTAAGACCATAGATTTCTTATAGGTTTTCTTGTAATCTATAAGTAAAGAACTATTTTCAGTATTTTTTTCAAAATTTTAGGTTCAGTAGTTTCGGAGATAAGGGGGATGATCAATTTTCATCTATTTCCTTGAATAACTTTAAAACTATTTATTTTAAAATGAAAAATAAAAAAAAAATATATTTGAGACAATATAAAAAACATTCCATTTGATATGTCACACGGTACAGTAAAACTTTTTATTCCAATTTTCTAATTTGACCCCCAATAGTGACCCCCATATTCAAAATTTATTTATTTACGTTACACGTCCGTGTTTGGGTCACAGGAGTTCATATATGTATCAAATTTCAACTTAATCGGTCCGGCAGATTTGAAGCAAATTGGCTGTGACAGACGGACAGACAGACGCACGATTGATACAAGGGTTCGTTTTTTCATTTGGACGTACGAAAACCTAAAAATCAACCTTTCTGAAGGCTAAACTAGGGAGGGTCTAGGCTCTGAGGATATCTAAATAGGACGAAACGCGTAGGCTCAGTAAACTTTGTTAAGTTTTAGTATTAAAATTTTGTAGAAGTAAACTTGACGTTGTTTTTTTAAACATGTGAGAATACTAGCTTACAATGAAGATAGTAAGGTTTTTTTGTTGATAATTAGATTCCTTAAAAACATAATAGCTCTAAACTGAATATAGGAAGTTAACAAGCAGCCCAAAATCATAGTTGAGAACGATGATATGCGATTAAAACGTCTGAGAGAAAAGACATATCTCGTTGCGCAATTAAAAGCCCACATTAAGTTTTCTTAGTGAAACTGAATCCAATTTACAAAAAATCTCACATCCATAAGATAATATAGGTCCAGTTAGGGTCTTAACTAGAAACTTTTTTATCTTTATGGGAATGAACAAAGATGATAGGGATAGCTTGTGTAATGTCCCATATATTTTCCGCACAACGCAGTCAATATGATTAGACCAGCTTAAGGAATGATTAAAAATTACTCCAAGATTCTTTACTGTCTCTTTATATTTGAGTTTTTTATGGTATATTATAATAGCATTGGATTTAGTAGCATTTAGCCTAAACTCATTAACGGAAGCCCATGAAAAAATATACGAGATATCTGAATTCAGGCTGTGAACCCGCATCTTCAATATACTGAAGAGGGCGAGGGCGAATTGTACGTCGTCGGCATAAAGATGATAATTAGATTGACTGATAGCTTCAGAAACATCATTAATGAAGAGCGTAAAAAGTAAAGGCCCCAAAATGGAGCCCTAAGGAACACCCCCCTAAGGACGTAACGAGAATTTGAGAGTTGTCCATCGCAGAAAACATCTTGGCGACAATTAGATAGATAGGACCAAAATAACTTACATGCACTTCTTGAGAAATAAAAATTGTTAGCAAGTTTATTTATTAGGATCCGGTGAACAATAAGGCCAAAAGCTTTAGAGAAATCTAGTAACACGAGCCTTAATGAAATTTCTCTTTTTTCGTTTAGTGACTTGATATTGCTTTCGCTGACTTGATATTGCTTTCAAGTCCATTCTTACAAACGCTACTGGTACTGATCCTATTGACTTACGGTTTCTAAAACTAAACCTACCTTATATTGTTAAGCCCATTCAGTACATCTTCTCCACTGCCATTATGACTTCCATTTTCCGTTCCGTTCTTTATATGCTGATATGCAGAAAAAAGTATTTTTTTATTTACATAAAAAGGGTCATTGTCTACTTGTAACTAGCTGGGAGTCTAGGGGTCTAGCCAGCCACACCTGAAATTTTGAGGGATAAGCGTGGAGAAAGTAAAAAAAAATTTGCCAAGAGTACAATTCACTTAATTTTATTCTGTTACTTGGCACTTATCACTAACCTCCTTATTTCCTAATTTATCATAATGAGAAACCCTAACTAACTACTAACCAGGCCTGGTTTTTTTTCCCACGTCGAATTCCAGATTTCTGCTTCCAATTTCTTCAGCTTCTCCAATTCCTTCCTCTTTCTCCTGGTTTTTTTTGTTTTGTTTGTTTGTTTTTTTGTATATTATTAAATATTTTTGTAGTTGTGTTACTTTACGTTTGATTTATTTACTTTACTTTTTCTTTCTTCCAACACTCCACTACTTCCTCGGATTAATTTTGATATATTTTTGCGGGCCTGCTTCGAAAACCCACCCAATTCATTATACCTTATAAGAAACTAGGATTTTGAAATTAGGAAACCCCTTAATTATGCAAATTCAAGCCGCTTATTTTACACTTTATCATTTACAAAATTTAATTCTAGCTAGTCCTATTTCTATCCTATTCCCTACACCAATTTCTCTAAGCTTTCTTATAATTCTAATATTCCATTACCTTAAGTTTTCTATACTTCTTGCTCGCATCCTATTCGTCCTCTCCTTAATTTCTTGGTGTCCTTTCTTCTTTTCTTGGTTTTCCACTTTCTCCTCCTTTTCCTTTATTTAAACTTAGCTTTCCATTATCCTCACACTATTCACACACTTTCTTCTTTCTTTTCCTCCTCCGGGTCTGCTTCACGTTTTGCGGCGGGTCAAAAAAGAAGTGAGTCCTCTGATTTTCACGCGATTTTCCTTTCGTGTCTTTTCTCCCTCTTCCGGATCAACCTCTCTCAGTTCTTGACTTGCAATTGCCATCTTTGTTACCATGTTTGCCGGCAAATTTGAAAACTCTCCAAACTTTAAAGACTTCTGCTGGCCAGTGCTGCTAACATCTTGGAACAACTCCAGGACCATAGATCTATTTGTTTCTTGTTTTGTTTTTTAAATTAGAATGCCGCTATTCGTAGGTCCTTAAACAAAGTGTGTAGGATTTATTTGTGGAAGATTCAATGGATTTCCCTAAACCTGTGGTGAGATATTCTAAGCGTTAACGTGTGGCTGAGATAGTGAATAGTGAATACGTACGAGGATAGATACTGGGTAACGACGTGAATGGATAATGAGTGTGTTTGCGAATAGATGTTCAAAGTGTGTGTGTGGATGGAAGGATTCCATGTGTAAAGGTGTTTATTGACTAGTATGAACCAGTACGTAAGATTTGTGTGTAGAAGTGTGTGAATGTGGAAAAAGGTTAAGTATGAGGTGAATATGTATGTGTTGTGAATGCGTTTGGGTTGTATCTTCGATGAGTTGATTATCCTCGGGAATGTGCAACTTGACTGACGATTTGGGTTGATTCGCAAGACTACTAATCACTTGAATCTAATTCACTTCTTAACCTGCCGGACAATTTAATTTCTTATATTTTACAAAATGCTCCCATACTTATAGTTGTCCTAGCTGTTACACCAAAATGACTGAAGTGGATGAGCTACGATATTTGCTAGTACTGTTATGGAACAGACACCCACTGTTACAACCTCTCAAAACGGAAGAGAGCACCTCCCATCCTCTTTTCTCTTACCATTTCTTTTCAACCTCACACCTCGTCGACGGAAATTTTGTTCCATGCACATTGGTTTCGGGATGAGGGTTTAGATGGCGTTCATTACCCAGTTAAAATTCATTACAATACTTTCTGATATTTTTGTTACAATTTAGGCCTACTTATTGTATTTAAAATAATACAAACCTTTAATTCAAATAAGATAATACCAGTCTTACTTAACTTTCTCCTTTTTTTCTAATCATGTTTACTTAATAATTCCTAAGTTTCAAATTCATATATTACTACATACAAAATTTCGTTTGTACAACAATAATTTTATCTAACTACAAAATTATTATTTAAATAATTAAAGAACGTTATATAAGGGAATAAGGGAATTTTCTTCCGAACACCAACCGACATAATCCCTTTTTTTTGTTTTTTGTTTTTTATTATTGCACTAGATCATCGCATCGCATCGCATGACTCACGTTACATACTTAAATTAGTTAAATTATGCATTGCCTACATTGTCTACGCATTCTCTACGCGGAGTGTACACAATGGAAATCTATACGTAAATGCCCATCACTGGATTAACGTGAAGAGAATTCCTGATTTGAAAATTTTCTCAATTTCCCAACTACTTTTTTCTCCATTTTCTTCTTCTCTGCTCACTTTCGAACTCATTATTAATTCGATATCTTAATTCATATTTACATGTGCACCGTGCCAAGAATTTAGTATAAATGAAGTTAATTAATTTGTTGAATAATTTGTGTGGCAAACAACAAACCATGTTGGTAAACCAAGTTCATCAATATGTTTAATCGTGTATGACTAGCTTTTGGAATGGGTCCTGTAGGCTTGAAAACTTGAAAACTTGTACTTGTAGGTAATGCATTGATATTTTAAAGTTAATTTTAGCAATTACAAACAGATAATAGGTTTGTTTAACGAGGCCGTACGGATTTTCCGCGGAAAACTTCCAACAACTTTCTGTGCTCAATAATGCCACGAAGCTATATGAAGTTGCCCGTTATTAAATTTAAATTAAATTGTGGAATTCGTGAAATATCAAACCTAACCTGAAACCACAAATTTAATTGTTCAATGGGGGAATTGTCCCAACTTGTCATTCACAAAGACCCAAAGAGCAAAACAAAATTTGGCTAAAGGCGTTAATTCCGTTTGAGCAGAAACAGAGACTAATCGAAATTGAAAGTATGTATGAAAAATTGGAAATTGAAAACTATTTGTTTGTAGTTCGTTGCAAAATAATAAAGCATACTGTCAAAAGTACAATTCGTAGTGGGAAACTCACTTTTTATGGCTTCAGCAGAAGGGTGATAAGTGTTTTTGCAAAGCTCACAAACAAGCACACATTTTTAGAACGTCTTATACCAGAATATCATAAAAAAAAATGTTGAAAGAAAAAACATAGGTATTAAAATAATTTGCAAATTGAAAATCCTACATATAAAAAGCTGAAAACAAAAATCATAATGTTTTTATATTGCGTACAATATAATCTTTCATTTTCACAAATTCAACCCCTTTCAACCGTACTCAGTCCGATTAAAAAAAAAAACGCGGGATTGTGGAAAAGATATCTTGTGGTCGGACAAAGATGTCGAAGTTAATTAATTCTATTTTGGGACCTTATTTATGTTTACAAATATTTTCTAAACAAATAAATTTGGTATTATTATCGATGACAGACGTTTCTATAAAAACAACAAATAGTAATTAATGCGAGTTAATTTCGTGGGACTGATAAATGCGTTAGAGATAAATTTTTCTGTTTTGCTGAATGAAATACAGTCTGTTCAACAAGAAAGGAACCGTCCCTTTTCAAAGAAGATAAAAGATATTTATCTGTCTCTTTCTCTGAATCATTGTACCATGGAAGGGCTACGACGCCTATACTAATTCATTTCAGTGTCGCTTGAAATGTCGAAGTGCACGTAACTTATTCAAAATGAGTTCAAAATACGCGAAAAGGTATGAAGCAGTCTTTCTGTGTACACATCCAAATGGACCGAGGTTGTCGTTACAGCTATACATTACTAGATCCAGGAGTCTGCTTGGTATTGACAGATTGAATGAGGACCTTAATAACATCTCTAGATGGTGTGAAAATAATTATCTAAAACTCAACACAAAGAAATCAAAAGTCATTATCCTTAGTAGTGGTAATATTGATCGTAGTGATATAGAGATTAAGGGTAATAAACTGGAGGTCGCAGATAAAGCTAAAAGTCTTGGAATAGTGAATTATTCCAATCTCAGTTGCTGTGACCATATCTCCAACATTCTTGGGAAGGTTTATGGCGGCCCGAGACGGCTGCGGCTCTTCTCTAGTAGCCTATCGCTCTCCATGCGTATTAAATTGGTCAAAAGCCTCCTCCTGCCCCACTTCTCATATGGTATACTCTGCTCCTGATTATGAATGTCGTTACTACTGAACGCTTGATTACTGCATTCAAGAAGCGGACTTTTGCTTTTCTGACGAATTAATAACTCGTCATAACATCCCACTCTTCTCTCTCCCTTGCTTTTCCTGTTTTTCTGTTCCTTTCTTTTCCTTTTCTGTTCCTTTCTTTTCCTTTTCTTTCTTTTCCTTGTTCCTTGCTGACTCTCTGGCAATCAGGTTTTCACTCCAGTCACAGTTGCGAATCTGCGCTCCTGCGTGTAACCGCCGATATACGTGGGGCACTCGATGATGATCAGATAACTGTTTTAACCTTGCTTGACTTCAGTAAAGTCCAAGTTGTTGTCGAAGCTCGGGGATGTTTTTGACTTCTCTTCGTCAACCTTAGATCTTTTACATAGTTATCTCTCCAATCGGTGCCAGGTTATTAAAGCAGGTGAACTCTATTCTAGGTGCGCCAACCTCCGAAGCGGAGTTTCTCAAGGCTCTATCCTTGGTCCACTATTATTCTGTTTATTCATAAATGACTTGTCAAATGTGGTTGTTAATAGTTCTATCCATTTATATGCTGATGACGTCCAAGTGTACCTTAGCAGATCTATTGGTCTGATGGAGGACTGCGTTGACAGGTTAAACGAGGACCTGCGGGATATTCGTGATTGGTCCTTTAGTAATGATTTAGGTCTAAATCCAGTAAAATCGTCCTGCATAGCGATATACAGACGTCAACTTGACACAGTTGCGTTACCACCTGTTGTTTTGGACGGTATGCCGCTGTCTTATATCTCATGTGTTAGAGACTTGGGCGTTATTATTGACAGCACTCTGAGCTATTGCTCCCATCTCGCGGCGCAATTGGGCAAAATTTATGGCTCACTTAGGCAGCTGTGGATTATGTCTGGCTGTTTGTCAATGGCTTTGCGTTCTCAATTGGCCAAGGCTGTCATTTTGCCTTATTTCACATTTGGCAGCTTAATTTTTCCTAAGTTGGATTCTGTCTGCAAGAGAAGGCTGATCGTTGCGTTTAACGATGTGATTCGATACATTCACAAACTGCCTCGATTTGCTCATGTATCTGCGCATTTAAATTCTTTCCTTGGTGTTTCCATTGAGACTTATCTCAGAAGACGTGGGCTAATTTTCTTACATAAGTTGATCTCCGGGGATGCTCCTTCCTACCTATGCGATGAAATACGATTCCTGCTATCTGGCAGATCTCTCAAGCTTTTGGTTCCCAGATTTTTTTCCCATTATGGCGAAAGCTTTTACTTTGTCTGGGCTGCCCGGATGTGGAATGATCTTCCTGATGGGGTGCGGCGGAGATTCGGTGGTAGGGAATTTATTCGCCTCTTATTTAATTTTCTTTTGGACTCTAGCTGATTGACATTGGTTTCTTTTTGCATTTTTTTCTCTTTTTCTTTCCATTTTTTGCATTTGTTTTTTAATTTTTATTCTTATTTCAATTACTTATTTTCTTTTCCTTTTGTATTGTTAATTTTTCTCTTGAACTTAAACTTTTTATTATTTTTCCACATTGGGTTGTACATTATAAGATCTTGTCATCTTGTCATGAATGAATAAATCACTATTGTTATTGTTATTGTAAACATCCTTATACTAAAAAAAACACTTCAATCAACCTACAACGCACATTTTGATATTTATAAAACGTTTCTACATTTTGTACCCTAGTTCTATTCTACTAATTGTAGCTATTATATGGGAATATCTCTCAAATATCACCAAGATATCAAAAATGCCTATTAAGAGAAACTCTGAGAGGGTTCTAGGAAGTGCGGAAGACCATTTTACGACGACACAAGTCCCTAATTTTTCGACAGGTGCCCAAGTTTCCACCTCTCTGGAGAGGTCAAATGGTTTAGGTGTCCAGGGTTCAATTAAGCCCCAATTTCCTTCCTCTTTGCGTCTTTGTTCCGTTCAATTAGCGCTTATAAGTATTCCGTTTGACCATAATACCAATTATTTTATAAAATGCAGTAATGTTTTCTGTGGATTCCTTTAAGATTTAGCGGCTAGAGTAATCTTGCGTTCATCTTGAATTGCTGAAAACATCTCATTACCACGGGTTATAGTTCAGGATTTCTTCGCATTTCAGGTTATTTTCTACACTTTAGACTCAGTTAAGCCTGACGTATTTCTAGCAATAAAGCATCAAACTTCAACGTGTTTAACCGAACTCTAAACTGTGCAGGATGTCGGGTTTCGCAGGAGCAGCCAAAAAAATCCGGGCGAACAGGAGAAGGACACGATGCAATAAAATAGAGCTCAACGTTCCAAAATAAGAAAAAAAAGTGCATTGGATGCAGTAGCGAGGGAGGAAATAATACCCGAAAATAAAACTACAAAAAAAAAACTGTAACATAGCGAAAAGCATAAAAACTTAAAAGAACTAAAAAAGAAAAAAAAATTGCACATTTCGCTGGCGATGTGTGGTGCATCTCATCCCTGAATCTGTCTAAAAGCTATTCACATCCAGACTCGAAGTACAGCGTGCACTTGCTGCTGCCGATGCGAGGCTGGTGGTACTACGAACGAAGTGTTATCCTTTTGGGGGACGCGGCTGGCGCGCACCCGGGTGCTTTGCAACCACCCACTGTGCATACAGAAAAAGCAAAGGGAAGAAAATTTTTTCGCGCGCACATAAGAAAAAATAAAATTCGGGCATTTTTTCGCTCTCACTCGAAAGAAGTAGAAAAAATGAAACGTGGCGAGTGATTTTTTCCTCTCTGCCGCTATTTTCCGTCTGCTCCTATTGATTTTTCAATCAAGTGGGCTCTCTCTTCTCTTTCGTTCGGGACGACGTGGGGTTTAGAAAGAACCCCCCTACCCCAAAATTTAAAAGGATGATAATGGTGGCAGGATATTCGGGAATCGGTACTATGGATGGGAGGATACGCACACTTCAAAGTGCGGCTTGTTTCAGGATACATGGGTATAGGATACAGCGAAGATATATATAATGGGGAGGGGAAATGGGGCTTTTTTCGGGAGTTTCTTTTCGTTTTTTAGTTTCGAGCATTTTTGTGTATACTTTCTAGATTTTTTTATTTGTCCTTTTTAGAGATTCTTTCTAGTTTAGGGTTGCCAGAATTTGCTAAGCTTAATGCAATTCTTTTTTCAGGTGAATATTTTTGACAGGGAAAGATATGCTTGGGAATCTTTCTTGTATTTCGAACATGAAAACAATATTTAGCACCTAGTATGAATTTTGCATTAATTTTCCTCTTACCCAACATGATATTAATTATTCAGGTACTATTGGCAGTCTTTGTTTTTCTGTATGACATGTTTATTTTTAAATCTGGATAAAAACATTGAATACTGAAATCTTTCTCGATTAAAATTCAACGCACAATTAAGTTTTCTTTCACATTCATAATTTTTAAATGCAACTAGTGAACGAATTTTAAGTGTAAGTCTGGAGTTTTTGATTAGTTTAATTAAATAAAATTATAGAAAAAAAAACAAATCTCTTCCTCTGATAGTATCAAAACTCGTATCCTACTATTTCTATATGATATAGGCAAAATTGAACAGATAATCTATAACGCTGAAGCACAGCCGTGACCAGAAAAAAGCAAAGAAAATGCTGTTGTATACAGCGCTTGACTATTCCCTATCTTATAAACGGTGTGTAAAATAAGAAAAGAAGCTATATATTCGATTTCGCCCAATTATGTTAATCCCTAGATGAAAGGAAGAAAGAAAGTAATGGGTATGTAGTGAATTGTCCGCAACTTCAAATCTGCAGGCCATCCTATACTATTCGCAACCTGTGGACACAGCCTTTAGCACTACAGCAATGACGAGGAAAAAACCCTAAAAAAATAAATAAATAAATGAAGAAAATTTTCTCCCTCTCTCCCTCTCCTCCCTCTTCTTTTTTAACTTTAAAAAGGTATACCTTAGCGGACTAGTCGAATAGAATTGCATCTATCGACTTTATAGCCTTTATCTGTAATAGAGACATCGATACGATCTTTATGTCAAGATTTTCGAAGTACTTACCTCCTGTGTTTCTATTGAGCCTCAGAGGGTTCCTCAACCTCGCCTCCGTGGTTTAACAGAGAATTGCGAGCTTTGAAGAACAAGAATAACAGGCTTTGGGGGGCCTTTCTCAGAACTAGATACCGAAAGTTTGTGGGGTGTTATAACGAGTTCAAAACACATTCATCCGCTCTATATAAGGAGTACTTTGCTTACATACATGATAATCGGTAATCCATGCATCTTTTATAAATTTGTCAACATTAAGAGGTGGCTGACATCTTTGTTTTCGGATGGTCACTCTATCAGTGACACTTATGACATCTGCAATATGACACATTTTTCGAGAATGCTTTTCTGCCTCCAATCTTGAACCGGATATTGACAATTTTAATGCACATTGTCCACCATTCCTGTGCGGTTGGCATATCTCCGGCTGTCTCTGATGAGCTCTTTATTACTTATACAAACAAGTTGGCCTTTGATTTCACCTCTGGTCCTGACGGTATCCCTCTGGTCCTGACGGTATCCCTCTGGTGCCTTTCTTATTCCTCTTCGCATTGTTTTTGAGAAATCTCTCAATATGTTCTGAAAGAACTCTTTAATTAGGAGCAATATATCTAATTACATCAGACCGATAGAAAAATTGTCGATAGCTCTCTTTCTCTTTCAGGTATCCCCACAATCTAAGGATATTCTTTTCAGTTAACTTATTGGAGTTCATCTCCAAGACTATATCTGGTTTCGGCAGCAATCTACAAACTGATTGTAGCTATACTGACTTTACCAAGGCTTTTGATAAACTGTCGTATTTGGTAATTTTACTCAAATTACAGAATTACAGGACTTTCAACTTTATTCCTAAGATGGATTCAGTCGTATCTGTCTGCCAGATGCTTTTCCGTGGTATTCTCCGGGGGCTAGAGAATCATAATTTTCCGGGGTACCTCAGGGTAGTCATCTTAGACCTTTTATTTTTGTATTTTCCATTGATGATATCATGCATCTCATGAAGCATTCTTATATTTTAATTTATGCCGATAATACGAAAATTTTCTCCTTCATCAATGACATCGAAGGCTGTGCACACATCCTGCTGTGCACACAATAACTTGGGGCTCAACATTGACAAGTGTGGGGTCATGTCGTTCCTTAGGAGCCGCAATATTGTCAATTATAACTACACATTTGTCACGAATGTCATTCCTCCCGTGCAATCGCTTGTTGACCTTGGCGTGAGACTTGATTCTAAACTTGATTTTATTTCCCATATAAATTGTGTGATTTGTAGAAGTAACTCCATGTTGGGTTTTATAAAAGTCTGATCCAAGGAATTCTCTGATCGTCAGGTTTCTTTGACATTATACTACCCGTTCGTGAGGCCATTACTTGAATATGCATCTCAGGTGTGAAATCCTTTTATTCCGTGAATGTCGACCGTATCGAGTCGGTTTAGCGCAGATTCATTGGATTTGCGCTTAGAGATTTGCCTTGGAAGAACCCTGTAATCCTTCTGTCTAATCATGAACGACTTAATCTTTTTGGTATGATTACCTTTGAAACAGCGGCGCAGTGTTGCTGATGTAGTTTTTATTCACCAGCTCTGGAATGCTAATACCGACTCCGCGGAGCTCCTGTGTTATATGTGTCGTTATTTAATTTAAAGGCACTTTTATTTATTTCAACTGATCTATATTTAGTCTTAACTAGAGCAAGTTACAATAACGACTAACTATTCTAGATTTTGCAACTACTGACAAATACGGCTAACTGTGATAACATCTGTGATAACAACTCTTACACTACCATAATTGTGATACTTTATCTGTGATATTTATTGTGCGTATTAGTATTAGTTTTGGTTTAAATTCACTTATATAATTATATAATTCACTTATAAACTTCGCTGCTTGAGGGGTGTTCGTTTTCTTCAAATTAAATTCTCTCGAACAAACTATGGTAGACACGAGACTATTAGCGAGCATTGCTGAGCTCTTTGATCTGAATGTGTCTAAGAATGTACTTAGTGAGGATATGGGTAAATGGTTTTTGGTTCCACTCTAAAAAGTGTGCCTTCTTGACTATAAGGGAAATTCATTATTATTATCATAGCG
>QYTT01087074.1:0-10676 GCA_006980735.1 Dasypogon diadema | reverse complement strand
ACAAGGGTTGAATTACACCTAAAAATGAAGAGGAATATTATATATATTCACATTGTTTTGAAAACAAATTATTTGAGATGTGTTTTGCAAAAACTCCATTCAAAATTTGCGAAAGAAAATTATATACCGAAAGCGATGATGTAATGACGTATGATAATCGTAATTATGTTTGCGGTATAATGTTGCACAAAACAATTTTGAAGATTAGGCACATCTGGCAAGAATTTTTTAAATAAAATTGTAAAATAAAATTTTAAAGTTAACCCTTCTGTCAACCAAAGTTTCCACACCTTTCCATCTACCAAATAGGTCTGGCCTGACCTTCATATATTTTGTATGAAATTGAATAAAAATAAAGTGAAAAATGAATAAAACTCTAGTTTTTGAATTATTTATATTATATATTTATTATATTTTTAGTGATTTTCTTCTACATTAATACACTTATGGCATTTTAGATATTGTTTGCTATGTTGCAAACATACAACGCATGAGAATCGGTTTTTCGTTGAAGTTTGTAGTTTGTTCGGCAAATCTTGCAGGACTTCTTCTAGTTCCCGGACGATTGGCTAGTGCTTGGCTGTGGAACTCTATGTTCTAAACGTGTCCCAAAGAAAGCTTCTATGCCATTTCTAACTGAAAACTTTCCGACAATTCTTGGGTTATTGATCCTCTCCTCTATCTATAATTACTTATTCCATCTTTCCCAATTACTCTCTCCATCTACAATTGATAATGATAACTCACAAAAAACACCTCGAATATACTTCTGCTCAAGGCAACAGCTCTAGCTAAATGACGAAAAAGAAAAAAATTCTAAAAATTAGATTTCCGAATAAAAAATTTTCAAAGATAAAAACAAACATTTTCCAGGAAAATAATTTCTAAATAAAATAGAAAAAATTCCAACAATTAAAGAACCAATTACCATACATAGTGTATGGAAGGTCTGAACAGACCTTTTGGTAGATGACAGGTATAGAAATAGAATTATCTTTTTTCTTGCGAAACGTGTATGTTTTCCTACACATTTTTTTTTTCACTAAATCCTTGAAAACATATTAATTGAGGAATTCATGAAATTTTATGACACTGGCTCAGGTAATTCTATCAACGAACCATGTTTAAATATCAAAAAGGTTTGGCCAGACCTTTTGGTTGACAGAAGGGTTAACTGCACTCACCTTGTTATCCTGTCTAGAATTTCCTATAATTGCACTTTACGGATATTTAAAAGATTAACAAATATTCAAACAGAAATTTTTTCAGTTATTATTAAAGATAAAAGAGAACGAACAAAAAAAACTTTTATTTAAATCGTAAAAACTACTTTTCACACTTCTATCCAAAATGCAACTGAAAACAATAGGCGGCTCTCGCACTCTTGGTCAACCACATATTCCCTTTTTCCCTTTACTCTTAGGTAGTGCGAAACTTCTCCTGGTTGTTCTCACAATGACATTCATATGTAATATACTTGGTGCTTCCGCCGGTAAGTATGCAACACATGGATTTATTGGAACGTTTTCTTATTTCCTTTATTATTTCAAACTATTACACGAAGCGTGTCACGCCAAATATTTTTTAACATCTAATTAACATGAGGCATTCAGGAGTAAAGTAGTTTACTCCTGATGCTTTATGTTACTTGTATGTAACAAACTTAAAACTGTGTAGATAATCTACTTCACACAGCCAAAAAAATTTTACAAATTATTTCCGGGTTCTAAAATGCTGCACAATATGGTATATATGCAGAGTGCGGAATTAAGCCCGGCGCACCCCGACACGGTAGCGCTATAACGCGACACATGATATTAAATGAGACATCACTAACTGGAAGCGATATGTCTCTGCGGTACGCGGTCATTTTGTGATCGCTGCATGTTGCTTTTTACCGCGTACCGCATGAAGTGAGTACTTAGAGTTATTACCTTTACCGCTACCGCGTTGATTTGAGTGTCAGTTGATGCGATAGCAGTAGCCTTCGCAATAGCTACCGTCATCGTTATCGCCACCGCGTCGGTGTGTGCGGGCTTAACTGACAGCTTAGATTACCGCGAAGTTGTCACATTATATATAATATAGTAATATTATATACATACATAGTATGCAGGGCTTTATACATTTTTTTATCTGCATGACTGTAGATTTCACTTGAAAGACTGAATTCATACGTGCATGAACATCAACATATTTTATTCTACATGAATTTTAGATGTGAGTTTCTTCAATTCATCCATACAAATGTAAAGGCAATTTACAATGAATTCCAATTTGTATAAATTTTAATTTGGATCAAATCATGAAGAAAAGTGTAAAGTAGGTTTCACCTTCTAAAAAGAATCACTGGGAACCCTACCACTGGTGGTGGAAAAATGAACACTTTTATAAAAATAATAAAAGTAATAAGGGGTTTATGTGCAAATGCGCAGGGATTTCCTTTCTGTTTTCACTTTCTGTCGCAATCAGTTCCCCGTGCGTCTCACCTACGCAATTACCATTAACAAGACAGAAGGGCAAACATTAGATAAAGTACGCTTTTTGCTTCCTGAGCCGTGCTTTTCACATGGTCAAGTATACACGTCTGTGTCGTGCACAATTTCTGCCCATACGCTTCGCATTCAAATCTTACCCGGACCAAAATAAGATTTTTTCCCTCAAGAACGCATTACATTCCAGCCACTACGCTACCAAGAGTTCCCTCTCCGTGAAATAGTAACCAAGTGCCGCTTCTTTCCCTCACGCGTTAGATCTATGGAGTATTTATAAACCTCGACATGTCTGAAGCCAATAGACCTGATGAAAGCTCACCCCTGCTTCTCAAGCGCTACGCCCCCTCAGCTATACCTCTGAGGAAATTATTTCATATATCATGTTCTATACTCATGCCGGTGGTCGAACAAGGTAAGGCGCACGTATACACATTTTCTCTCCTGTTTGCGTGGGTTCGAATCCTGCACAGGACACGGCGATTATCTGAGTACCAGTGCAGTGGTTGAGGCAATTTTACTGACAAGAATTGTAGC
Source organism: Dasypogon diadema (assembly GCA_006980735.1). Lineage (NCBI taxonomy): Eukaryota > Metazoa > Arthropoda > Insecta > Diptera > Asilidae > Dasypogon > Dasypogon diadema. Next base: position 7,647 of record QYTT01087074.1, on the reverse strand, counting down.
CACTGAAGCCACTGTGATGTTGCAAAGTAATAATTTCATGCCAAAAAAAATTGTGACTCACTTGCAACATTTGTCAGGTTAAATTTTCCCAATCTCCCTTTCTCCGATTTCTTTCCGCCTAAGCTGTGCTGGGTGCATCATAGGGTTGTCCCCGAACTTAGGCAATACCTTAAAAAAAAGATATTTTTCCATCATTATGCAAACTTTTCTACGTTCAACCAATTCCAAAGAAGAGAGAAGTATGTGGTCCCTCTACCTTCGATTCTGCATAAGGTTTTTGAAACCCTTATTAACGCACAATTGCACAAATACATCAAGACATTACATCTGACTCACGATTGCCAATAAGGCTTCCGTTCCGGTCGTTCAACCGGCGACTTGATGACGTCCTTTTCCGAGCGGTGACATCGCAGTGGACATTTCGAAGGCCTTATTTATTTATTTACTCCCAGCATTTAGTCTTTACTCTTCTCTTCTAATTTCGATTTGCAGTTTCCCTTCTTTTATTAATTAATAACCTGCTATTCTTACCTCCAATGTAATACAGAATTTTATAGATGACAGTACCATTGATTTCGCGTGCTCATTTGAATCAGTTGCTGACTACCACGGAAATGCTACTGATAATAATCAAGCATGCATCTTTGGATCACTCGACGACGCCTTTAGTAAAATTCTCTCCTGGGGCAGGGCGAATCGCGTCAAGTTCAATGCATTCAAAACACAAAACCGCTTGATTTCTTTCAAAAGAACTCCCCCTCCACCTTTCTTCGTCAATGAGGTAGGCAGTTCCAATTTTCTTAACTTGAACATCTTAGGAATTCAAGTATCCAACAACCTTGTCATTACAAATAATGCGATGAAATGCCTGGGTTTCATGCATCAATGCTAGAAATACTTTACCCCATTTGACCCGGCGCTCATTTATAAGGCTCATATTAGATACCGAATTAAATTTAATTCACATAGTTGGGCAGGGGTAGGACACGTAGTGTTCGCTTTGGACAGAGTCCGAAAAAAAAGCTTTTTAGCTCATTGTCGCCAAGATGATTACTTCTAAAATGGATCCTCCGGAGCACCGACGCAATATCGCTCTTCTAAGGTTCTTTTATCGCTACTTTAATGATCAATTTTTGCACGTGATACCCGCGAATCGAGCTGTCTTCACCCCTCGAGACAAAATCTATCAGAATAGTGGAGTTTAGAGAATCCTTCAAACAAGGAGCCAAAAGTTTTCTATTATGGAGAGTTTGGAGTTCTTAGTTCAAAATCTGCAACCGTAAATGATAAGATTAGTTGTTTTTGCTATTTTGTCAACTAAACACAACATACACGCATAACATTTGAATTAAATTGTTGAGTAAAGTTCACTTGGAGAAAACTCTTGTAACATATTCACATGAATAGAAAATTTGATTTTGCATGGAACAAAAAAAGTCACAGCTCGTCAGCCTGACCATAGTCAGTGCGCCGATTGAACTGCCTGTACCTCTAAAAAGAAATTATTACGAATTATGTGGAGCGAATTCTTATGTTGAATTTCATTTGCACTTTCAGGGTTCACTTTACTGCAGTTTCTTTGACACTTTCTAGCAGTTCCTCTAAAAAGTTGCTTTATTTGACAATTTTGGGTTAACCTGAGTTAACCCTTTATATCAGTTTTCGAACCCCGGGTTCAGCCAAGGGTTCGGTCGAGTTCACTACTACATATCTATGACACTGACAGATTTAAACGTCAAGTAGTGATTTAAGTTTGCATTTTGTATTAAAGTTTCATAATATTTTGGCCATTTATATAAACAATCACACTTGCGAGTAGACCGTGAAGGTGGCCGGTCGCCTTATGCCAGGCAGCTTTCCTCAGTTTTTAATTTTCGGGGTGATTTTGTATGTTTTTGTTCCTTGTGCTAATTTCAGTTTTTAATTAAATATTGAGAGTTGTTGTTTCGCGTTTTGTGCTTTTTTCTCCCTGGACGGATTGTTTCCCCTGGGATTTTGGATTTTTCTTCAAGTTTTTTGGCGTTGTCGGCCATCTTTTTTCTGCGAGGTGAGTCTGCTTCTTTTGTTTTTTTGTTTTTTAAGCAAGTTGGTTCGTTTTTCTAATATTTAAAATATAACTTTTCTATTATTATTATTAAATATTTTTTTCAGCTTGTGCACCACAGGCTTTTTTAGCTTTTTTAGTTCTTTTCTCCCGTTGATACTTCTTTGGGCTCAAAGTCGCTCTTTGTGCTTTTTTGTTTTAGTGGTTTTTTGTGCGCCTTCCTTGTGTGGGCTTCTTTTCTTAAGGAAATGGGGGAGCGCCCCGTTGAGGCGCCCCCCGGTGGGTCCTCCCCTAACCCCTGTCCTAATACCTCTCGAGAGCCTATGAATGTTGATTCGGATATTTTTGTTTCTCCTGCTGTCTCAAACGTGCAAAATAAGTCAAAAAAACCTAGAGAGCATAGTCCTAGTTCCGTTTTGCGGTCTCCAAAAATGCCTGCTGTTGCTCCTGAGAAACTTTTGTTTGAAGAGTCGGATAAAGGGCCTTACTGGGTTCTTGTTCAGATAGTGGCTAGTGATGATCCCTCTCAGGTGTCTAAAAAATTATCGGATATAGGAGTTGGTCTCATCCTCAAGAAATTGGGCTTCTCTACTTTCTCTAATATTAAGCAGCGTTCTTTTAATTGTATTCAAATTTTCTTTCCAGATGCCTCTACGGCAAATAAGTTCCTTCAGTATGATCTAGCTACTTTTAAATTGAATTCGTTTATCCCTGCGTCGTAAAAACGTAAGCAAGGTATTATTAGGGGTGTTCCATTTGAGATTACGGATAAAGAGCTACTTGAGAACATTAAATCTAGCGTGTCAGATACGGATGTCTTTCGCTTCTCGAGGAAAATTGATGACAATACCTTTCAACCAACTTCTGTTGTTAAATTGACCTTTAAGGGTGCTGTTATCCCAAAGGAGGTATCTATTTATGGCGCTCTGAGACGGGTAGAACTACACGCCCAGACCCAGATTCTGTTCTAATTGTTTACGTTGGGGCCATGGCTCCCTGCAGTGTGAGTCCCAAAAAAAATTGTGTTCAAATTGCTCACAGGAAAACTGTTCTTCGTCCACTTGTTCTCGTCAACCCTTTTGCATAAATTGTAAGTCGGAACATAAGCCTGTTGATGATCTTTGTCCTGGTAAAGCTTCTGAGGTTGATATCATGAAGATCATGGCCATAAAAAGCGTTACTAGGTTTGAATCCAAAAATATGCTTAGAGTTCAGGGTGGGGTGTCCTCTTCTTTTGATGCTAGTTCTTCTTCAAATCGTTTTGGTGTTTTTGCCTCTCTTAATTTGTCATCGTTTCCAGTTCTTGGTGCTCCGCATGGTACTAGAGATCCTATTTCGGACGTTAACAGAATTCTTACGAAGCGTTCTTATACTTCTGTTACAAAATCTTTCCCCCTTCCTAAACTAACTAATTTTTACAAGTCTTTTCAAGAAAAGTCGAATAACTCTAGAGGTGTAGCTTTTGAAAAATCCCTGGATAAAGTCACGGAATATGAGAAATTTGTTGACTGGCTGTCAAAGCTTTTGTCGTCTCGATCTAAAATCTCTGATCAATTAGACGATGTCCTCAAATCTGTTAAATCTAAACTTTCTGGTTTAAATACTTCGGTAGACTTGCTTTCTATCTCCTGTAGTGGTAATAGTTGTCCTGTTGACTCGTAGTTTTTTCTCTCTATTTCCTTTTAATGAAATTCTTACAGACAACACATATAGACTTAAGCCACGGAGACGTGGCTTAAAGAAAATCAGATTGTTTCAGTTAGTGGTTATTCACTGCTACGGCAGAATCGCTCTGATGGTTATGGGGGTTTGTTTAATTGTGCTTAATAAGTGTTTTAATTTTTCCAGGATTGTTTTTGACTCTCACTTGGATTCTGTTATTGTCAGGTGTGTGTGTCGTGCAGTTGTTTATGCTTCGCCCTCTGTTGACCTAAATTCCTTTAGTTCTGAAATGGAGAGACTTCTCCGTTTTTTGTCTAGCTTTGATAAAGTTTTTCTTTGTGGCGACTTTAATGCCAAATGTTGTTTGTGGGACACGGCATCATTGACTCAATCCAGATCTGCTGCTCACCTCAGGGGTGATGCTCTTGCAGACCTTTCTTTACGTTTCAACCTTCATTTCATTGGTCCGCGTGCTATCACTTTCATTCCTCATTTGACCAATCCGTCCTCTGGTTCGACTTTGGATCTGTTTTTTTCTAATTTCACTCAGCGTTGTCTTTCTTTAGCTACGGGACCCCCAATTGGTGGCTCCCATCATCTTCCGGTCTTCCTGCAGATTATGTGTCTTCCGTCGACTCCCTCTACTAGGATGTTTGTGAACAAGAAAAAGATACTCTTAGAGATTGGCTCCTCCTTCCTGGCCCTTCTGTCAGGGAATCGCTGAAAGAGGTTATTGATTGTCACACTTTCCCCTCGCCTCATGGCAAATTCCGTCCTAAACCTTGGTGGAGTTCTAGGCTTAGCACTCTTTTTAGCTTAAAGCGCCAGGCTTTTCAAGATTACATTAAGACGTCGTCGGGTTTACAGTTGAATAAATTTCTTGCCCTCTCGAAGCGGCTTAAGAAACTAATTCTTGAAGAAAAGAGAAATCATTTAAACAATGTTATGACTGAGCTACATGAGGCTGACTCGAGATCCTTTTCTAAGTATTTCACTAATTTGCACAATAAGTCTTTGCCCAAAACTTCATCTTTCTCTTGGGATCCTGCGAGATCTGCTGATTTTCTTAAATTGATAAGGTGTCCGTCCTCTTATGTTTCTCCTTCATCTTCTGGTTTGCACTTTAATTTGGCAAATTGCTCTTTTGGCACCCCTTCTCCTTTGACTTATTTGAAGCTTGCCTTTAAGAAAGTCTAATTTCCCAGCTCCTGGTCTCTTTTGCCATGCTTAAAGCTTTAAGTCCACAAGCTTAATCTCTTTTTCTGGACGAGATTAACTCCTTTTCGTTTGCCAACTCTCTCCCTGCTGAACTACGGTCCATCAAAATTTATCCTATCTTTAAGCACGGTAGAAGTGGAGGCTGTCTTGCTAACTTTCGCCCCATCTCCCTGATCTCGACTACCACGAAATGTATAAATGGTATTATAACGGCCCGTCTCACAAAATTTTTGGTTGACAAAAATTCAATCCCATCGAATTCTTTTGCTTTCATGAAAGGCAAGTCGGTTAGTAAGTGTGTTAATTCAATTTTCAATCACATTGCCTCACAAAAGCGTCTTCGTAAACATCTTGTCCTTCTTACTATTGATATAGCGTCTGCTTTTGACTCGGTGGTTGTTGACACACTGTGCCGTATGCTTTATGATCACGGGGTTAGTGGCGATATTGTTAGGTGGATCTATGGTTTTCTTTCTAACAGAATCCTCTATCTCAATCATGAAACTCTTTCGGTGTCTCATGGTGTCCCTCAGGGTAGTTCTCTTAACCCCATTCTTTTCAATTTTAACACCAAGGATCTTCATTCAGCCCCGCGTAGTGGAGTTGAGTTCTTTCAATTTGCGGATGATTTCATGTTAGTTTCCTCGGGCTCCTCTATCCAGGAGGCTCTGGATCGCCTACATTCTGTCTTGGTTAATTTTTGCTCGCTGGCCTCCAGTCTTGGCCTCTCTCTAAACGCCTCTAAGATGTCTCTTCTCCCGCTTGGAGACAATCAAATTAGGACGGTTAGAATGTTATGCTGTAAGTCGGCTCCCCTCCACCCTTCTCTGGCTCCTCGTCTTTTTCGGTCAGTAGTCAGATCTCGTTTGGATTTTCGAAGTACCACTATGATTGTGAGGCCTAAATACTTTGAGGCTAAAATTAAGGTGGTTTCCCTCATGAACTTAGAGTCCTTTGGTTAGCCGCAAAGGAATTATGCTCAGCCATTCTGGTAAATGGCCTTGACCCGAACTCTTCTTGATCTTGACCCTCGAATTTCGTCGTATTCCAAAATTCATAGCATTTTTAGTGATGTTTTTGTTCTTCTTGGCACCGGCCCCATTCCTCCCGTGCTGTGAACATCTGTGTTGATGTCGATCTGCTTGCTAGTAGGGGTTTAACGAAGGATAAGGTCACGGATGCTGAGTTAAAGCAATTGTATTTGACTAAGGTCAATTCTTTTAGAGATAAGGGTTATAAAATTCTTGCGACTGATGCCTCTTTTTCTTATCCGTCTTCTGGCTTAGCGGCTGTCGAATTTCTCTCCATGATCTCCCACTGTCGAAAGACTCTTAATTTGCACTCGTCGACTTCGGGCGAATTGTGTGCTATTCTTTTAGCTCTCGAAGAGGTTTATTTCTCGACCTCCTCAAGTGTAGTTATCTTCACTGACTCTAAGGCTGCTCGTTTGGTAATTAAGTATTATAAGGACTCCCACTATGTTAATTCCATTCACAATTTTATGCGCGAGCGTCCTAATCTCTCTCTCCTCCTTTCGTGGATCCCTGGTCATCGTGGCTTATTTCTAAATATTTTGCTGATACTAAGGCCAAAGAGGCTCTTGCTCTGTCTGATTCCACCCCTGTCTCTCTTGCTTGCTCGGATGCCCTCATGTGTATTAAAAAACGTCTTTTGGATCAATGGAAATCTTCGTTTATTGCTGAATCTGGGTTTAAGGGTTCTTTCTTTTTCAAGTTTTTTCCGTATCCACAAAAGCCACCCTGGTTTGATAGCGACTTTGCGCCTAGGGAAGTATAGTTTTTAAATCGGCTTTATGCTGGTCATTCGTACGACGGTAAATTTTTATCTACTATTCGAAAGGTAGAGGACTCGAAGTGTTTGTCCTGTGGTGTACTAAATACTATTGAACACTCCGTGATTCACTGTCGGAGACTTTCTCGTAACCGAACCAACTTGCCTATTTTAAAAGAAGCAGTCTCACTCTCTGACTTACTGTTGGATTTTAAGTTTGATGTTCTTCGTATACTTGTTTCTTTTGCTCGCATTTGCGGCCTTCTCTCGATATAACTATTATTCTTTTTTTTATTTTTTTGTTACTGATCGCTGTCCCATACGGCGGCCAAAGCCTTCACTGGTTCTACTGGTTTTCTACTGAGCATTAGTTGCTCTCCACTTTATGGGGTTATACCCTCTTGGGTCAAGCCCAGAGTCTTCGGTGCCCAATGGCGGCACTTACTGGCGAGCTCTGAAACCAAGACAAAGAAGAAGAAGAAGAAGTATTAAAGTTTTACAAGAAATTTCGAATAGAAGAGTAAAATGGAGACAGAAAATTATACAATACAGTCAATGTTCTTATCTTCATCTTCCTCTTCTTCTGATTCCGACGATGAAGTGTTTTTGACGGAATTTGTATATAATAGAAATGATGTCAAAAAATTCGTAACTTTATGGATGTTGTCGATGAATATTCTGATGAGGAGGTAATCTATATATTAATTATACAAAGAAAGCTCCTGGTTCCGTGTTTCAGCCACTTTTTTTATATGGAGTTTCATCGAGCTTTTCTTGAAATTTTATAATGGCAACACTGATCCGCATCAGTTTGGGGTTGCGTTCTTGGGTAACTTTGGTGTTAAGTTCCGTGTTTTTGGCACCGATAAGTATGCAATACATGGATTTATTGGAACTTTAGCTGTGTTCTTTTGGGCAACAGAGTTATGAAA
>QYTT01087069.1:3425-13427 GCA_006980735.1 Dasypogon diadema | reverse complement strand
ACAGGACGAAAAAAACAGGGATTTGTAATTATGCTCGCCACAGAGGGTAAGGAACATGCAGTTGTGCGGGAAGTTTTGGCAACGAAGGATAAGACAAACCAAAAAATCGCTAAAAGCAAAGAAGTTCTTCAAACACTTTATAAAAATTCTCCAAGGTTAGTTCCTCCGGAATTTGATCCAAAGTGCTTGGAGACTTTTATGCATATCAGCGAAGAGGAAGTCGTTCAGAAGAATCAAAAGTGTGTCAAAAGTAAAGATCTGAAAGCAAAAAAAGAAAGAAAGACCAAAAAAATTTCAGCTATTCCAGCTGGAGCAGATCTTCGAAAATTCTTTAAAAGAATCGAACTTGATGAAGAAGAGCGTGAAGTATTTTGTACACAGAAAGAACAGCATATTAATGTTCCTATCAGACCTAGAGTCGACATGAGTCCTATTTCTGTGGATATTACAGAACAATTAAACTTAGCGCAAGAAGAACAAAGTCCAGTTTCAAATAGTGTAAAAAGTATTGAGAAAACCAGGGAACTAGAAGAACTTTTCGAAGAAGTTAATTTACGTGCGAGTCGTTTAGATGACCCACCTTCAAAAACACCTTTTACTTTGAATGACGTTTTAAATACCGAAACTTTAACTAGGAGTATGAAAAAAATTATTCTGGAAGACAATTACGATTTTGTCAAGGAGAAATTTGAAGCAATAAAAGCACGGAAAGCTATAAATGACGGTAAAATTGGTGCTAGCAAAAAAATATTAGACCTTAGGGCTCAATTTTTAGCAATTGAGCATATATTTGGTGGTCGGGATGCAATTGAGATGTTTTTATTGCATAAGCCTGAAAAGAATCGATTTAAAGAAAAAAGAGATTTAGAAAAGAAGTTTTCGGGTCTTTTTGAAGGTTTAAAGTGTAGAGACTTCACTGATGACGTGGACAGTTTTATAGAACAACAACTTCAGGAAGATGGTATTAATATAACGGAAAAAGAAAACGATAGTTTTGGCGATTATTCAATAATATATAATGAGCATGAGAAAAATTCCAATACAAACGCGGTTTACAACGCCGATGAAGAGGATATTCTAGATGACACTTTCAATTTTTGGAATAATGAGTCGAAATATGTAAGTCAATGGACACAGAACACAATTAAACACCAATCAACTCCTCTTAGAAAAAATAGGATAGAATTAAAGCCCTTGAAAAAAGAGAGTCCACTAATGAAAGCTTTTGCTAAGCAAGTCGAAAATAGCTCCTCAAGAATGCACTCGCATGGAACTGAAGCCAACATGGAGTTTGAAATAAATAAAGATTTTTTTGATGAAGACTTTGAAATCGCTGAACAATTTCAACCGAATGCAAAAGAAAACGAAACGAGCATTCCTTTAAAGAAAAACGAAGAAAGCATTGAAATAAGTGAGAACTTATTCGAAGATGAAGAATTCGATGATATTAAAATATTTGAGTCGACTAAAGATGTATGTAAAGAACGAAACACCTCTATATGCGTAAGTGAAGAAAAAAATCAAGTATTGTTGGATGGGAAGGATGCACAGAAAAATTTTTCAGAAATTGCAAGTAGTGAAATAAATTCCATATTGATCGTCTCTAAAGAGGGAGAACTTAAGGATAGTGAATCTTCTAGAAAAGCAACTAGAAGAGAGGAGTTCTCTCAAAAGGAATTAACTGATTTAAGGAATGAACTTCTGGATGATGAATTCAATGAAGTTTTAGCTTGTACTTCCAATGTTATAACAGGTTTACAGGAAGTTAATGACAAAATTACCAACCAAAAAAATCATACTTTTGAAGAGTCCATGATAACCGTGGAACAGATCTTAGATATTATTTCTGAGAGAGATAAGTGTTCAAAGAATAATGAGGCTAAGGTTACAAATCCTGAGCTAGAAAACTTTGATTTAAATGACTTCCTGGAACCTTTTAGCTCTGAGGATAATAACGATGGCTTAGATATTGTATATCCTTCACAACCTGTATTGCAGCACACAACCCCACAAGAGGCTAGAAAAAACCCAGATATAGTTTTTCAATCAGAAAATATAGCCAGAAAGTTACCTAATAAAATTTCTAGTTTAGATGTAACAACCAAAAAAGCCTTCGCCCAGAACAATCAAATGAAGGAAAATAAATCTCCTCAAAAGAATGGTACATTAAGAAATGCGTCACATACCTCGCCATCTCTTTTTGAACGGAAAGCTAATTTCGGAAGGTTGAGGTTATTTTGTTCTGGTCAAGAAGGTTCCAAAAATCAAAGCAATAGACCAGAAACGATGGTAGTTCCGCCAGGTAAACCGTGCACTCAAAACGATTTTCCTAACTTACGTGTAGTTCAAGACAAAAGTAATACACCAAAGACCAATTCAGAGAACGGTGCCAGTCATTTAGAGAATGCAGCTGAAGAAAGCTTTGTTGAATGTGTTCGTGCAAAAAGACGTTTTCGTCAGGTTATCGAAAGCAGTGAATCAGAGGAAGAAGAAAGCGCTACGTATACTCAACAGGTGAGTGATATTATTTTATATTTAAAATTGAGGTATTTTCAGTGAAAATTTAAGAATTTTTGTGTAAGCTTCAGATCATCGACTTGCATGTCTTTTAACCTAAATATATTCGATGTTTCCTCATGTTATTTATTTATTTATTTATTCTTATTATCTTTATTTATTGCGTTTGGTGCCAGAAAGTGGCCCCGGCTTTTTCTTTGTGTGCTGTTTTGCATCCTGAAAATAGAATAAAGTGAAAGGCTATTGTACTTAGAAATTCAAATTAAAGTCCGATATCAAGTTTAAAAATTCAAGGAGCCTTAACCGGTCGTCTGAAGAAAAAGTTTAGGCACCCAGAAAAAGACCCCCGGAACTGAACACCTCAGTAATCATTTTGAACAAAATCCAGATAGATCCCGAAAAATTTTATCACCGGATCCTAACCAGGGATGAGATCTGAATTTAGCAGCAGTACAAAGAATGGCAAATGCGAGGATTATCAGGACCTAAAAAGAATCCAAATGGACCGCTCTGTCCTAAAAGTTATGGCCACCGTTTTCTGCGATAGTGCGCACTTTTTTAATGTATTGCCTAAGCTCAGGGAACAAACTTATGATGCACATATCACAGCTTAAGCAGAGGTTTGAATTTAGTTCATAAGTAAGTAAAAGTATTTTGTTAGGGGATTGCCTAAGTTCGGGGGACAACCCTATGATGCACGCAGCACCTGCACAGCTTAGGTGGAGGGAAATTAGGGAAGACGAAATTGAGAAATTTTAACCTGACAAATGTTGCAAGTGCGCTATCACAGTGCATGGCATGAAATTCCTGTTCAACATCGCAGTGACCTCGCAAGTACAATTGTCGTCAGAATTGCCTCAACCACTGGTACCCAGATATATCGCCGTGCTGTGGCAGGATTTGCCCACAGAGAGGGAAATCTACAGACCACCGGAATAGCTCATTGATTGTTTGAGTTTAATGAAAGGTCAGAATACGATCACTGCTTGTTATATGCTAAAAAATTGAAAGCAAAGCTGATAAAAATACCTGTGAAAGAGTTGGATACCTTTGATATTAGTAATGAGCACTTTATTCACATTTCGAACTTCAGTTTGGTGTTATGTTAGGTACTTTACATGGGTATCGTTTTTTGAACTGCAATCCGACAGTTCTTATCAAATCGCGATTTTTGTATCCAATGCTCTTATGAACAGTATTTGTCATAGAATTTTTGATATTGTAGCACACATTTATGCTCAAAGCAATTAGCGGTGGCATATTCTACCCTTGACTTGGCTGAGATTTTAATCCATTAACGCTTAGCGCTACCATACGCTAACATAATTAAAATGGGGACAAGAAATTCATTCAGCTTTGAGCATTTTGCATCAAAATATTTTATATGCATTTAATGTTTGAGAGCTTCCTAAACAAACTGTACTAATAGCTACTAGAAAAGTAGAGATGTCACTAAAGGGACGAAAAGGATATTTCATATTTTTGGTTTTCTCCCCATTTTCTTAAACCTGTGGCGGTAGCTTTATATACAAGTCCTTCGAATTTAAAGAGCAACTTTGAGATGTGCCGATTTGGTGTTTAGTAGTAGGCGAGGTTTTAAAATTTATTTTAGATGAACCAGCCGAATTCATTTTGTCTTTGTTGAAGCTCTCGGTCTTTTCTTTTCCTAGAGGTTTTTCGATATAGTTAGTTCGGACAAATTAAATTGTTATTTTCGGTAAAATGTAATAAATCAATTTTCATGTTTTGATTTTCTTTTGAATGACCTACTTGACTCTATATGGAATCGTTTACTCCCCGATTACCATAAACCTACACTAGATAAGCAATTAACCTGTAACAATAAGAGTTAAATTATTAAATGTTGAGAAGTCTGGGTGTTAATTGGTTAATTTGTCTCGAAGTTTGATCGTGTGGTCGAAAATGAACCTTACTCTTTAATTTATGAACAAAATACACGTCGCGTACGTTACAATGAATATTTAGTGCAAAGTATTAAAATAAAATATAATAGATGATTTCAAAAGGAACAAAAGTACAAAAACAAAAAACGAATCCGAGGGAAGAACTGGAAGATGTTGCCTGAAAATTTCGATCTTCTGCTGGCATTGAATATCCTGGCCGATTCAAAACATATACCGGAAAAAATTGAACAACTCAAAATTGGTTGAAGGGTATGGTGTAACCGGGTTTCTTATGGGAAAATTGATTTTTATAGAAAAAAGAGACCCAATTAACGTAATGATTATTCCTCATGTATTTTCTTTATAACCTACCTACTATAAAAGTCTTTTGCGGCCGCTCCTATTTATACCAATCAATAAAATTCACAAGAGAAAAAATTTCATTTTTACAACCAAATATCTAATATAATAATTTTGAAAAATAGTAAAATTTACAAAGCAATACTTAATAAAGTAGGCTGGAACTCCCTTTCTTCTGGCTCCTTCTCCTCATGCCACCTTTCCTTCGAACTCCTTCATCTCCTCCTTTCCCGGATTTTGCTGCTTACTTTCTTCACTGGTATTTTTTTATTCTATCCTTTTCTTTTTTTTCAATTACCAATTTTACGTTTTGTTTTCTTTTTGTTTTTCACTTATTTTCAATAAATAACAACTTTAATTTGAGAAAAGAAAATCACTCGAGCGGACAACCGCCTTTTCCAAGCTCACATGCCAGAAGAGATCAGCATCCAGCCACCGCGCCAACTCGATCTCGATGGACCAGGAAATGTAGTCAAATTGTTTGTAGGTTGTATTATTTTCACAACCAGGAGGTGCTCGTTTAGGTATAAAGGAGAAGGTGGCATTGTTTAAATTAACGAATTGTTGTTACTATTTCATTTATCATTACGATTATTGTTACTATTTGACATGAATTATCAATTACATTCTTTTCATTAATTTTTATACTTGTTACATTTCTGCTCAACTTTGTGTATGCTAATTCTCAATCATTTAATAGGTTTAAAGTAAAATTTTTGCTATTTACTGGCTTTCAATTATAGATCTAGTAGTTAATAATGCCATGGAATAAAAAAAAACTTTTACATTTAATATTTTATAATAACAACTTTTCAAATTTCTGTTAGACAAGTAAATACATGCTAATTAATTCCACCTGAATACGTATCTTAAATAGTTATTAAATCGATATAGGACATTTTTGGTTCAAGCTAACTGGGTCACTTGGAGCATTTGTTTTTTAAAAAGTAATTTGATTAAATGTGAAGCTAATTTTTGAAGCACCTTGCTTCATCTTCCCACTGTCCGCAGTTTTGTGCATTACCAGTTAAGCTCATCTGAAGGCTTCTTCCAAGGGTATGGGTCAAACAGATAGATTCATGGAATTTAAGAATTAACCATTCGTGCGTTGGTCGCGTCTTGAGAGCCCCATTACAATGGATTAAGGACAACACGTCCTGATAAAAACCTGTCAGCAACAGCAAAAAATAATAGAAGATTGTAATGGATAAAAGAGCAATGCAATTAGATGTTAGATGATCGGCAGAGAGTAATATTTAGGGACGTTTCAACATAGAAAAAATAAAAAATGGTCGTGGTGTTATGCCCAGTGCAACATCCTCTTGGTGTGGCATTGGCATGCGAATACAACAAGAGTATAGCAATGGAATTTTGCTTACTATAGAATCACTGTCTAAAAGTGATTCAGCTTTATTTCATTGTCCTGAATCTGTAGAGATAACATGGGAATTTTTATTTTTCACTTTATTTTTATTTTCGGGATAATGTTTTTGCCTTAGGTTATTAACCGTGATTTCTAATTTATATGTGACAGACGGAAAACGGGTTCATAAAATTGGCAGAACTATAAATCCATTTGGTATAATGAAATAACACGAAGAATTATTTGATCCAATGCCAAGATAGATTTTAGCTGTTATAAAAATAAAAGAAGACCCAAACATATTTATTTTGCATCCTTTAATTTTTTTAAGGATTTCTTAAGCTCAGCGGATAATTCTATGATGTAAATAGCACAGTTTAGGCGGAGCGAAATTTTTAGAGAAGAGATTAGAAATTTTATCCTAACAAATGTTGCAAGCAAGTCACAATTTTTTCGGCATAAAATGTTACTGTGCAATATTCCAGTGGCTTCGCAAGTACAATTCTTGCACTGCTACCCAGATAAATTATCGTACCCTTTGCAGGAACGTCTACAGACGAGAAAATTTGCAGACATACGCCTGAACCAGTACAAAGCTGCCCATGCTAATTTGATTAATGTTTTAGTTGACTGGAAATTTGAAATTCATCTAGTCGTGTTTAATTTTTATTCTCTTTCTTTCACCAACTATAACATCAATACTTAAATGTTATATATATATACGTATTTTTACAGCATACATCACCGAAGGATTCACAAAGTGAAATGCATCGAAAAGTTAAGAGAATGCGGTGCGAATTTATTGATGATGAAGCTGAGGCAGTTGATGACGATTCTGCCGAGGAGGAGAATACTTATGATGATGGGTTGTCTCAATTTGTTGTGGATACAATAATTGCTGATGAAGAGGTTGCGGATCATTCATCTGTGAATATTCAAGCTAAATACTTGGAATCTGTTAGGTATTTTTTCTGTTAAAATAACATTATTCTTATGAAAACCATATTTTAATTTTCCTAGGAGTCCTAATATATGCCGAGGAGGTTTTAAAATTCCGGAGCATCGACAATATATGGATATGTCAAAAATTTGTTCACAACCAGTAGTGGAAGAAAGTATGAGTGCATACAAAGAAGACTCATTTGTTGTGACAGACGAAGAGGAGGTGTGTGATGGGGAGATCTCGGAAATTTGTCCACTAGAACGAGCTGAAGCTATTCTGAAGGCTAGGAGAAAAGCAAGGCGTAACGGTAAAAATTCTAGGATCGTAGATAAAAATATCAAACAAAACAGGTGGAGAAATTTAAAATGCCTCTCGGAAAGTTCCGATGATGATGAAACATAGCATCGAATGTGCGAGTGTTTCCGATATCTGTGATATACTGAATGTGTCATTAATTTATATTTTTGTATATGAAAAATAAAAAGTGAAAATGTTTTGTTTGTGGAGTTTACATAATTTGCTCTAAATTTACTTTTCTTTCTTACTTTCTTTATCATTTAAATTCTTCTTTCCATTTTATTTGTTTTAAAGGGAGTCGTATAGGCAAATTTTGACGACGAAAAATAAATGTGGCGGCACATAATAAACGTGGAGAAGAATTATTTAAATTTTAAAGCATATCAAAGGGGAACATGTGAACAATATTTTGTAAAATTTTCATTTAAAAATTTTGAAAGTTCAGCTGTTGGGGCCTAATTTTCGGAGATCCCTTAAAAAAAAGTATCCTCGCGGTGGACAGGATAACTCATGATAGCTTTATCTGAAATCAAAAAAACCAAATATTTTCTGTTAGTAGATGAGTATAGTTAGGTATTGAACGAAGGATTTAAAAATATTGCAATTTGAATTTTTGGGAGAGTTGTATGCAAAAACGTACAATTTTTGGTCAAATCTACACCACGTATTGCCTTGTAAAATAAGTTGTGATCAAAGAAAACAAAAAGCCTTCGTTCAATACCTGGACAATTCTATCTAGAAGAAGTGTGCAAAATTTCAATAAGATCGGTGCATTAGATTTTGAGAAATCGTGTCCACCGGCTTTAAAAATAGACTTGCGAGAAAAAAAAACGATATGAAAGTTTTATGTATGAAGAAAACGGAGGAATAATTTTTTTTAAACTTACATAGAATCGTCAATTTCAGCTTCATAAAGCAAAGATCCTGCTGCAGCTGCGATATCCAGGGCATCCTTTTGCTGTTGCCTCAAAATGCGAGAAAAACAAACAAACAATAGCTAAGCAGCTGTCTCGATATAATTGCGATGCTCCCGGCCGGCCTAGCATTATAAGAGGACGTTCCAAAGTCTCTCTTTCCTAGAGTTCTATTCGGATTGTCTTGAAACTTTGGGAAAATATTCTTAATATCTTGTACTATTAAATAAAAAATGGATTTTTTGGATCTTCGATACCCATGTAACCCCTTAAAATCACCACAGATTATTATGTTTTTAGTTTCTTGTTGTTCTTTATTATGTTATAATGTAGGGGTAGTGATTGAACATTATAAACAGAGAGGCTCACAAACTTTCATCCCAATCAGCCAGATTGGAGTTTGCAACCAAAATTCTCCAATTTTATTTCATCAGATTTTGCACCCTAATATCAACCGATTTTAACCAAATTCAGTATTTACAATCCTCTCGTGACCCTCTAATGAAATTGCATGCAAACAGTCACTCCCGCCAAAATCTAGACACCAAAATAACACAATTTAAATTTTCGTCCACAATTTCAGCCCAATTTTTCACATTTTCACAAAAATAAAAGTTAGAGATCTAAAAAAATCACAAAAAACCAGCAAAGTAAAAAATGGAAAAAATTTTGAAAATCGCTAGATATTCACCTGAGATATTCAATTTTTAATGTAAAATAAAAACAATTTTCCCACTTTTTACCGCCTTGGTACATATTGTGACGTCATATGTCCACAAAGTTAATACTTTTTCTTGCGGTAATTTTCTACATTTGATAAGTCATTTTTCAGATAGGGGAGCGGGGGGCTAGTTGTAACAAGGGCAAGTAGTAACAAGCATTTTTTACCTAGATAATAGAAGAATATTCATTTAATTTTCAACCAAACCTACTATTTAATACCCATTCTATCATATGAGCGCGATTAGTATCCCGCTGGATAGCGCAGAAGGCGGTGTTGTACAGGCGCTCCGATAAGACCAGGTAATGGACTTTTTTTTGTTTATACAAAATTGGTTATTGTTGATTTCAAATTGTTTAGCAGTTGTTAATTTATTCAAATACATTTAGCATTTATTTACTTCGATTATGTTAACTGTAATTTTACACCAAATAAGGGATATATTTTTTTATAGCAGTTATTTCAAAAAACCTTGCAGTGGGGTATGTTGTAACACTTTCATGGGGCAAGTTGTAACAAGTTACAACTTGCCCTTATTGGTTTATTATTTCTATGAAATTACGTGGGACATACTTAAATTTCTTCTTTTCCTGGGCCTTCTGGTCTACAAAAGCAAAATGATTTTTCTCCATCTAAAATAAGGCCTTACCCGAAAGCTCCACCACGAAAATTGACTAACCGCCCTCAACGTAAAAGAAAATGCTGTGTCCTTACAGACACGCCAGAGAAAAACGAGTTACAAAAGGAATATAAAGAAAAGTCAAATAAGAAAAAGAAAACACAAGAGACTAAGAAAGGCAAGGGAAAGGGCAGAAGAACGGGGACAAAAGATAAGATAAAGATAGTTAAAAGACAAGGGATAGAAAAAGCAAAAAAGAAAGTTTTAAAATCTGATTCAGAATCTGAACCCGAGGAATGGTTTTGTTTAGCTTGTGGGGAAGCTTATGAAAATTCAAACGAGGAGTGGATACAATGTATAATGT
>QYTT01087047.1:0-12015 GCA_006980735.1 Dasypogon diadema | reverse complement strand
ATACACAAAAAGATAACCCACAAGAGAAGTCCTACTGTATTACTGTCAACTAGTGTAAATACTTTCAAAATGCTCTACGAAACACAATAATTAAGAAAACCTACTACAATGAGTAAACAAAACAACTGAATTCACTCGTTTGTGTGCCAGATTTATCGCATGCTTTTTGACCGTTTAATTTTGCTTTTGTGATTCTATTTTCTCTACGTTGTTAAGTAATTTGTTGATGTTTCATCAATCAATGAATAAAACTTATGCAAATAGAAATATAGATAATAATTTTATATCACACCTGACTCAAGGGTGGCATGGTTGTCATAGGATGAGCCCTCCCAGGCAGGGGAGATACATGTACGCCAGTAGTTCCTCCTAAGACTTTGTCGGTTCCTGTTGTACCACCTAAACCTGAAGCATCGATCGATGTTATTGCATGACTACTTATACTTGACGTTATGCCAATAGAATTGGTACCAATGCCTGATATGCCAGTTATACCACTGCCATGGATACCGCCTCCTCCGCCGCCACCTCCACCAGCTCCGGTCCCGGTAACAGCCGTAATACCAGCCACTGATGTTACACCACCTAATCCGGTTACTCCACTAGCTCCACTATACCCGCTTAAAGTACCACCTGTCATTGATGTCATTATGTTGCTAGAAGGCAGTATGCTTGTCCCACCCATCGATGATGTTATCCCCGTCATACCAGATGTCATCATTGAACTTGATGGCATTGTTGGGCCTGTGGTTCGAGGGTGTTCTAGTTCAGCTAAAATTCGATTGTCCTAAAAATATTTCATGAGCATTTGTCAGAACAACACGAAAGTTCGTCGGTCGACTTTATCTATCTCAGAACAACGACAGCATAAATTTGAAACTAATAAGAAGCAGATAAAGCGAATCTTATTGATTTTGTATTTTTTTTTCCTATGTCAAGCTATTGAAAAGGGAAAACGATTTCGTTTCATTTCGGAATATAAGTTACACTTAGGCTATTGTACTACGGTTGCATAACTATTTTGAAAAAAAGCAAAAAAAAACATTTACAAACAGCATTCATTTCGTTTTGGTATTTATGTTATTGAGAAATTTGTACATACTTTATTATGTTTCTGTATTGTTAACTCCTAAACTGTTGTTCATTGCAGTTTGAAATTGATAATACTATATAGTATGTAGAATTAATGTTGTTCATTTTTCCCTCTATCTTTTAAAGTAATATTTTATTTTAATACTTGATTAGAGGTATTTTAAGGAAATGTTTAAGTTAACTTATTATGGGTGCTCCAATTGGATATTTTTGTATGTATGGAATGCAAAAACATTGGTATCATAGAATAATTCTAAAGGATTGAAGACCCCACGTACAACGAATATTTTTTTAAAAAAAGGGATTTGGTATGACTTAAAAAACTCAGATGGCCGTTGAGATTCAAGTAAATTTTTTTAAATTCAAGTTCCGTTAAGTTCTTTTTCTGCGTAGTTTTAGGATTTAATATAAATAATCACGAAAAAAGTAAGATACACTTCACCGAGGCTTCAGCGGTTATCTTATTTAGAGAGGGAGCGGTAAGCGCTTTTGAGGTATAATAACACCCACTGGTAACAGAACGGGAGCAACTAACTATTCCTAATTTACAAGAAAACTTATCGGTCTTACGGACGATCTATTCCAATCTCAACTATAGCCAAACTAAATTTTAAAGAAAACATGTACGCTTATTCTTATAGAGGATATCACTAATAAAAAGAAAATCATGAGAGAAAATCATTCGCCTAATTCTTCTAGGTAGAAAGTCACGAATAAATTTATGCAGTCCCACAAGAGGGTTTGAATGTATTGGCTAATTTGTTGTACATATAACGTCTTCCATCCTGTGTGTACTGGTGTAGAATTTTGAATTTTGGATCTAATCAATAACTTTGTAAGCTGATTTTCAGGTAAATAGTAATCTTTTTGTTTTTTGGTCTTGTTTTCCTCTTTTGTGTTTATGATCCCGCATTGTATCTTTTCCTTGCAACGCTAGTGTATCTCATCACTAAAAAAAGGAAGATACAGGACCTGCAATGGGGCGAACGGATATGTATAGGAAAGTGCCGATCCGTAAAAAATTCCTCTTTCAACGGTTGTGTCGATACTTCCGGTATGGTTCAATTGAAGAAAGAAAATGATAGCCGTTTTTTAAAATTACTTTTCCACAAAATGGCGGCATGTTAAAGAAAAACTTGAATTTTTCAACAATTTTTCTTCATTTAAGCAGCAGTAAAAAATAGTACTTTTCAAAATAAAAAACAAAAAGGCTACGCTTAACGTTAGCCACTATGATTACGGAAATTTTGGATAAAAAATTCTTACGATCGGATTATTAGTGTTAGAGTTTTCGTTAACACGAGTTCGGAAAGTCATTTCGAAAAAAACGCCATTGAAAGTTTAAGTATGTGTTTTGTTTTTAAAATGCCGAGGAGAACTAAATGCCGAATGTACTTTTTATTATTATGAATATTAAATTTTTAACGTTAGAAGATCCTAACAGGCTTTATGTTGTATATGAGCCAACAAAAAGATAGGCGAGGGGAATTACTCCGAACAAAGAAGGTACACCAGCAGGCCCGATCACTAAAAAAGCTATAACTTCATTTTTACGAATTTTGACATACAAATTTGTGAACATAGGGGAGATAGAGAGTTATTGTGAGATTTAATTATTAGGGATTTTATTGTAACTTTTATAAACTCAGGATTTTAATTTTGAAATTTGTGATCTCCTTTCCCAGACATTTGTAGACTTTCTGGTCCAACCAGCAAAATTAGACCATTTCATTTATGGTGGGGTCCAAAATACAAATAATTAATATCAGCCAAAATTAAACGTGAAAGGCATAAAGTAAGCCGTGGTTTCCATATAAGAGGAGTCGTGAAATATTGTCGTGCGTGGAACCAAAAAATCTGGAGGAGTGCAGTGACAAAATTCGAAAAATGATTTGTTACGATCGTAAATTGTTGCTAAGAAAATACTAGCTGAAATTTATATTATTTTTTTTACAATAGATAAACAATTGAATTTTAGACCCAATGTTTTAAAAACCTTTATTAAGTTTAAAAGACGAATTTATCAGCTGGGGCCGGGTTATGTAATTCAATTCGACCGTATCGACGATCGAACTTATGGCGGAATAAATGTAAATCCTAACTACAATTGAATCGAAATACATAATCTGTACCCAGGGTAATGACATCTATCAACCACTGCAACACGTTTAAATAAAATACCCTTCCAATCTCATACAAAATTACAATTTCCTCCATCATAATTGTGTTTTGAACCCTTAAAAATATTCAAAATTAAATTGTTTTCATGTAGCCATAAATTGACCTACTTGATATTGTCACGGTTTGTGTAGAAGAACCTAATTAATGTCATTTAAATTGGAACTAAATTATCTGAGGAAGTGGAGCCAATTAAGTCAATTTTATATTTCGCTATTTATATCGTCTGGCCGTCATTTTGAAGGAAGAATCATGAAAATATCTACTCTGATAGGTTATTGTATCCTTGTGCATTTGTTCATTTTATCACGAAACTGTATTTTAGTAAATATCAGATCAGAAATCTCATTAATGGTTCGATGAAAAAATATCCAGGAAATGATAAAGATTGCACATTTTTCTTATGGTTATTAATTATACACTAAGGATAATTATATCCCGACCGGCTTTTCTGTGATAACTTGAAAAATTACATAATATGGTAAAAGAGGGATTCAGATATCTCTTTAAGGATGCGATTGAAAAAAAACCTCTGCAACTGGAAAACAGCTGCAAATTTATCTACTGCACTGATGTCAAATACTCCTATTTGATAACGCCTGTAAATTTCGATTAGATAGCAGCAAAGTAGAGACTCATCAAAACAAGTTTAGAGGATGTCCTTCTCTACAAGAGTAATATTAAGCCTTCTCCGCCTGTGGAATAGATTTAAAGGAGACCCATGAGCCCATAAAAATTTTACTGGAATGTATTCTGAGCATTACTGGCACATTTGTGGTAATTTAAAAATCATCTGTTTCGTGTACGGACATCAATTAAGTTACAGCAAATATTCATGCTTCTTATGCGAACAGGGGTTTAGGATTCAAGGTATACATCAAATCACAACAGTGCCACTAAGTGGATAGCCGCAACAACTTTTATGTGGCAACCAAACTTATCACGGCAAAACCTTGGAACCCTTCGATAAAGTTTATCCACCCCTACTAAACATAAAACTAAAAGTTGTAAAAAATTGTATTAAGGCATTTGATAACCGCAACAATAAATTCTTACGCTTGAGGAACATTTTTCTGCACCTTCGTGAAAGTGAAGTGGGGGGTGGTAAATTTTTAAAGTATTTTCATTCTTAAACCTAGTGCAGACCGTTCAAATTTTTTGTGTATTTGCAAATCAAGGAACTGATGTACGTTTGGATGTGTTGAGAAGATGTGGTATTTAAAGCCATAGAAGATATTTAAAATTTCTCGCCTTTGGAGTGAGGTGCTCTTACATAAGTGCTCCAAATCCTGTAAAGGACATCGCAGGACAATGATATGGGACTTATCGGAAAGCGGCTTTCAAACAGTACCTAATTCTCCCCAATCCATCCAAAGCTGTGAGAACTAGATACACTCTAATGTTTAAATTTCACAAATTAAAGTCAAATATTCAACTTTTTGTCCTTCATCCTGCAAACTTACCCCTTCAGCCCTTCAAAAGATATTAACATTATTAGAATATTAGAGAATTTAGTTCCAGATGTGTTCTAACTGCCCATCGTTCTGAAGAATCGCACTTTGAAAACGTTTTTAATTCTTTATAGAAATTGAGATATTCCTTGCTTTTAAGGGTTGAACTATTTGGAAGTTATTACTTGACTTAGAATTCCAAAATGCCACAAAGAGGTATCAAGAAAAAAGACGAAGGGATAGACCATCGGGCAAAAATAAGAAAGAAACATACAAGCTTCGAAGCCTTAAGGCCTGATCCGATAACGTCACCGGGAGCGATTGGAGGCTGTATCAAGCGCATCCAAGTGAACCTCCATCATGTTAAATCACGTTGCAGGAGGTTGGATTAAGGAGAAGTGTGATGTAGCTTTTATACAAAAACTGCATCAACATCTTCTCCGGATGTATTTTCATGAAGCGAATGTCATACACCATTGATGTAGTATTGCATACTTGTCGTCTATCATTGCTCTATATCTACCTAAAAACTTCAATGAGCTTAAAACAGAGTTGCTCTAGGCAGGCAGCCGTGCTTTTTTGCATGAACAAACATCACGGAAACATTCATGATTAATGATATATTGAACATATATTGAGCATGGCCCAAGTCATGATATTGTCGTTCGAAATGAGTATCGCTCCTTTTCACCATGAATTTTTCACTGATGTCATTTTCATAAACGTATTTCTGCATAACTTATGTAACGCACGTTTAATTTCCTTTTTAAAAATTCTCTTTCCGACCCATCTATGTAACTTTTCACCATATTATCACCGCCGGTGTACCTCAAGGTTATGTACTGCCTATCACTTTTTTTCTGGTTTTCATTAATGGGTTCTGCTTTTATTTTCAATCCACCTCACAGCTTTGCTGTTGTTAGTACTCTTAATTTCGCCTACTTTTTTGAACCCTTTGCTGACTGTCGTGATGGTGAGCCTGATAAAATGGGGCATATGGATCGTTCAACAATGGCACTGCAAAAATTCTCATCTTGGGTAGAGTGAATCGTGTCGAGTTTAGTGCATCTAAAACTCAAAGCTGTCTAAACCCAGAATCTTCCTCTGTCCTTACATTCATTGTAAGAAGTTATCTAAAGTCGATCCTCTGCAATGTCGCTACTTTACTGGATTTTGATATACCATCGAAAACTCTGGTTCTGCCGAAATGATAACGCCTTTGATTTCTCTATTTTACCCCCTTAGGAAAAAAGGAAAAGTGAAAATTAGGAAAGTTTAATTATATTATGAGAAGCTTTAAGTTCAACAGAGAATGCTTTTTTTTGCTTTTTCTGGCCGATAATCGTTCGCATTGATCGTGTCGAGAATGTCCAGCGTTACTTTCTGCGTTTTGCACTTCTTGGCCTCTGGTGAAATAATCTCGTTATTCTACCCCTTTATCTAGACAGGCCTAAGATCAACTTCACTCCGCAGTTGTTTCATCTAACAACATCAAAAATGCTCTTCCTTTTGATTGCCTACAAAGTTCTATTGAGTCCTCGGTTTTTTTTAATGTATTAATTCATAAAAGCAAAGATATTAAAAATAAATTCAATAAGAATAGGCGTCGTTCCTTATATTAATATTTTTTCAGAAAAATATAGTAAGTTAGTTATTTCTATAAAGTTTTCTACAAGGCCTTAAAAAGGCTCCGGAAAGTTTATATTACTATAACTATAATCTAAATTTTCGTGCAGAAAACTATACTAAATATTCATCTGTTTATTATTATCATATTATGTTGTGTGTCATAAAACCTTTTAGAAAATTAAAGCATTAAAGCGGTTAGTTAGCAAGTAACAAGGTATCCCGAGAAATTGATTTCACAAGAATAAAAATCCAATTTATTGAAGTTTGTAAAAGCTATTTAAATCCATTGAGTCCGAAAAGGTACGAAAGGTTATAAGGGAGTATTTTGTACCTAACAGAAGAGGTATAAAAGATGAAAATCACCCGAGGATAAAAATGAATCATAAGAGAAAAAGGGAATCAATTTTTTTTAAGTAGGTGCAAAATGCTGCGGGGTACAACAATACATAGAATTCAAATAATAAAAGAAGCCTTACTTATTCCAATATAAAAAAAAGGAAGTGATGTTTAAACAGGTCACTCTACGGAAGTTTGTCGATTCTTTAGCTGACAAAAACATAGGTTAACATTATTGTTTAGAAGTTCAAATCTCAAGTAAATATTAAACTGAATCAATCTTAAAGCGTGTCAATATTGTTCGAATTGCATTTGATTAAAAAGACGAATTTTAGACGTACAAAATAATTAATTTAATTTCTTTAAAAGTTTTCAAAACCAAATTCCCTAAAAATATTTATGAGCAGAAATTTGGTAGGATTAGTCTCAAATAGTGTCGGAAAAAATACTGAAATTGTGCTGTGGTGTACATGTTCAATGTAGAGTTTGGACAAATATAAAGAGGCTTATGGTCATTACGCACACGTTTTTGTTTAATTTTTTTTTGTTAACATGAAGCAATTTTCAATATTTTGTGTAATTTAAAACAAAAATTGCCATCTAAACAAGCATTACAACAAAAAGCTAAGATAAGCTCTCTCTAATTAATTCAGCTGAACTAACATATTACAACGAAATCGTCTCCCATTTAATTTTTTAGTTAACTAAATTATCCGCACAAACACAAAGCTTTCAAACAATTCGAAATTTTTCTAGAAATCACAAGAAATATCAAAGGAAAGAACTATTTGAAAGAAAAAGTATCTAATGAATCTAATACACATACGTTAGCAATGGATAAACGTGCCTGTTCAATCTTCGCCATTATTTTATCTATTTCTGATCCTTGAGTAGTTGTTGGAGCCCATGACACCGTTGAGCTACCAGACGTCGGTACTGATGTTGTCCGACCTGAACGTGATTTAATAGCGGCCGATAATTCCAATTGTAATTCCTCACATCGTACTGTTTCCAATGCAGCCTAAGGTAGGTAGTTTTTTTTAAAAGATACTGCTTGACTGTTTTTTTGTTCTTATATTAAGTTAAAATGAAATAAAAGCCCTCGCTTTTAAATAAATTTAAATGAAAACAGCATCTGCGTCAGTGTTTAGTTTTTTAAGTGTAAAATTAAAAAAAAACATCTTAAATGTATATAAAAATTAAAATTAATTAACTTAATTAATTAATTAACTTAATTACAATTTGGAACTTAAAAGTAATGAATTATTTTCAATTTCAAGGTGTTAATTCACTTGAAGTAAGACAATTTTAGTAGTTTATCAAATTGTAAAGTATTTAATTTAACTGTTATTATTATTCCTTTGTTTAACTACATTGCATGTGGAGATATTCCGTAGATTATATATTTACAGTAGATAAATTATAACAAATCAAATTTCGAATGATAGTGTAAATTTTCAGGATATAAAAGGATTCCAGAATGGGGTAGACAAAAAATATATAGCAGGTCTTACTCGTCTTAAAAGGTGACAAAAATGAGAATCTGCAAAGATCTATTGATTTTTTTCGAGAGTAATGGGGTGTGGGGGTAAAATAGGCCGGCGACCTTTTTTCTAAGGTTTTGCCTAAGTTCAGGGAACAACCCTATGATGCATACAGCACAGCTTAGGCGGAAGGAAATTAATTTATAATGTAATATATAATGTAATATATATATATATATATATATATGATGACTATAGTAATTACATATATATATATATGACTATAGTAATTTTCCTGGTGAACTTTTTTTAAACTGTACAAATTGATTCCGAACTTTCAAATTCTAGTTTCAGATTTTTCTCTGTTCTTCATATAATGGCTTATTTTTTCCTTTATTTTTTTACTTGTTATTTATAGTTAGTAATAAAAATAAATATATAAATAAATAAAAATGCAATCTTTTACCATACATTTGAAAATATTGAGTGTCACCCCCAGGATGCGATGGTGATACTCGGTGCAGAGTGCACCCTCCGCAACACCCTAGGGATGTTACTGAATTATCCTAACTTACATAATAAGACCTTTAATCCTATTCTAGAGTATCGAACACTTAAGCCCTTAATTTGCCAATTTTTATTGTTATCATTCTTTCATTTTCTACCAATTAACAGACATATCAAACTTTTCTCATTAAATCAAAATTTCTATCCCTTCTCTACTTACAGTCATGCATCTTTAATTCAAAGATAATCGTATATCGCAAAAAAAGTCTCCGTATATCTGATATTTATTTCCAGCCGACATTGACCCAGATGACAAATGACTTTCAATCGATGCAAAGTTTATGTTAGTATCACAATGAAAGTTGCTTTTCTTGCCTTCGGAGTCATTAAATGTTCTCCTCATAACACCCTAAGAAGTCGTAAGTATTTTGCACTGACAAAAAGAGCTTTCTTCCTTCATTTGGTGTATGTTTTGAGAGCCTTAGACGTTTCAATATCACAACATACACAAGCCGGCTGTAACAAGTTCTATTGATTGCGATTAATGGTAATACGGACATGATATGTTACTTATGAGCTCCTCTGGGGTAGAGAAGTTTACGACCTATGTATTATACATGGAAGTATATTTATTGAGTGCGCTATTGTTTAGTTACGACTATGTTATTATAATAGAAATACAGTCTCAACGTCTAGTGACATAGCATTTTCAAAAGCTATTCTAGATGGGAACTTTAACAGCAAACTATATTTTTCTAAGGGAGAACTCTATGATGCACCCAGTACAAGTTAGGTGCACTAAGGAAATTTTAGGAAAGAGGAGGCTGGAAATTATAGCCTGACAAATGTTTTAGATTAATCCACAAATCTGCAGTGCTTTGCCGCAACCAACTCTGCTACTGTATATGTACTGGACCATTGTTGTTTAAAGCCTATAAATGGTTTTTGGAGAGATGTCCAATGTTCTTCCGCAGAACTTGTAGCAGGCCGTAAAAGCTATTATACCCTGGGATACTGTATTTAACCGTCTTAGTATCCATAAGCCGATCATATCAGCTTTTTCAGAAGTTTTTGCTGTTATACGGGTGCTAAGAGGGTTAAAACTTAATACAAAAGTATTCCAGTGAAGTTTGCAATGAATGAAGATGCAATGAAAATTTCCCTTGCACCTGAAACTTTGTAGCTCTAGTTGTCAAGGGCAATGTATCGAGGGAAGAAAATCTTTGGATGTATTTAACGCTAGAAAGCGTTTGGATTCCACGCATCAGCTTAGTAGGACTTCAAGATCTTAAAGAAGGTAACTGTGCTGTTTGTGAAACAACCGCCAATTTTAATTTGCAGAGTGTCTAGCTTTTAGGCTCGTAAAATAAGGTTAGCTTTCCTGGGTTAAATAAAGCACAAGTCGTAACAACAATGTTGTAGTTGAAACAAACAAAACCCGTTGTAAAATTCGCCACACAAGATTCCGGGGAAGTATTCTTCATTTATGAATAATTAACGAATAAAGGACTTGAAAAAATGGATGAAGAACATGGTTGAAATTTAAGGAAAAATGAAAAGAGGTTCCATTCGAAGTTCATTTCGTAGTTTTAACGGCGCTTTAGAATGAAATATAGAAGCTATTTACTCAGGCAAGAACACAATAATTCACTTAAGTAAATACAAAGTGAATATAGTGCATTTTCTACTCAAGCACGAAGGTATGAATCAGTTAGGTGTTAGGACCAAAAGAAGAACTCTAGAGAATATGTGGAATATATGAATTCGGTCATAATGCTTGCTTAGGAACAGGACTATAGGTAGCTGCCAGAAGTAGTACGAAAAAGGACTATCTTTTCCTAGAATACTTCCAATGATGGTTCCAAAGTGAAATAGGCCTGCCGAACTGGCATGTATGGCCACGAGCTTTCTTTACGGTGTCCTTAGCTAAGTGCCTTGCTTTATGCGCGCAGTGGTACACGCGATTGACCTTGAAGCAAGAAAAATTCTTATCAAAAATTCTCCCGATATGTGCATAATCTCAGCTTAAGTAGCTCTAAAAACCCCAAATAAATACAGAATTATGGAACAACAAAGGCGCTGATGTTTGAACTGTAAAAAGAGGGTAACAACGTTACGTGGGTCCTAAACCGGTCTTTTCAGTAATACAGAAGTAGATGCAGAAAGCTACTCTAAAATACCACTTCAGGAAGTCTAAAATACTACTTAGGAAGTAGGTAATTAGGACAAGCATTTCTGCTTTAGTAGAAAAGTACAAAAATGTTCTATTTCAACAATACGATGATGGAGCCGTAAAATACCAAACAGTTTGCCTCTAACAAGATTATCTCTAGGAGGAGGCTAAATATTGGAAGCCTCTGAAAGAACCTAGAATTGCTCAAAATATCGATTAGGTCACAATGTCTTTGGGCATGCGTAAACATAACCTGGACCTTTTCAAGTTATTAGGTGTGTAAATAAGTTCCCGAGATAACATTTAGATGGCGTTAGTAACGGAATGTTGCGATTTTCTAGTTTAATGTCAATTTTATTAGTTATTAGCTCTAATAGCTTCATTACAGTCTGGGGATTGTTAGTCAATTGAGCAGCCGTTTAACTGAACGTTGAAAAGGTGTATATTCGCCACTGCATACTTCACTCTTTCCATTTGTGATTTCGATGTTTCCCAAAGGGCATTGATTCTTGGGCTTTGAATGCTCTTAAAGTTTTGTACTTCTAGCTCGTACCCTTTTCTCAATAATTCCAGAATGGTCTCCATAATGTAGTGCAAAAATTTCTTTCGACATACTCGTGAAAATTTAACTCAAGGTTTCATGAATGTTACAGAAAAGATATTTACAAATAACTTCGGATTGTGTTATTTACTTTACTACATGTACATACTGACATTTGTTTTCCAAATACTCATGGAGAAAACTTTAATGAATTCGCAGAAATAAACGCAATAATTCTGCATTTATCTGTCTCTAAAGTTTGCTATTTTAGAAAACATAATATGGTCCAATACCATTTTTTACATTACTTAGAAAATGAGAAGAAAAGAATAGAAGATAAATATAATATAGTGTTTTCTACAACAAAAATCTTATTTACAGTATAGAATTTGTAATAATAGTGAACACTGACGCAGATGGGTTTATTTTTTTTTATATATATTCATTTCGTTAAAATAAAAATGTGGGACTATTTTTGTAAAATTTTCCTTGAAAATTAAATTTATAAAAAAAAAATATAAAACTGGGAAGAATCCTAAAAGATGCCACTGATATTTGCATCTTATATTTACAATAATTACACTTATATGAAAACAAAACACAAAACAACACATAAATCATATA
>QYTT01087045.1:0-11357 GCA_006980735.1 Dasypogon diadema | reverse complement strand
AAATGTCACAATTGTCAGGTTTAAATAGGAGGCATTGTCATTGTCAGGTTTAAATAGGAGGCATTGTAAATAACAGGTTTAAATAGGAGGCGTCGTAAATGACAGGTTTTTAGAGAGTCGTGTGGTTTCTTCGCTCGGATGAGACGTATCTTATCCGCGGTTCCACGTTTTTAATTTGTACAGTTCGTTCGCGAATTGGCCATTACATAATTAAAATTCATTAATCTCGATTCATGTTCTTATTTCGGCTTCTTTGTGTTCTCGTCGGAATTAAGTTCTCTCAATTTGGCCTGCAAAAGATAATTCTAAGGCGGGTCCCAAGGTGGCGTTTAACCTTTCTGTGTAACGGGACTTTTGCTGTGCACTAGTCTCAATAGAAGACAAAGGGGAAGAATGAATTGTACTTTGCTTTTTGCTTTTGCGACAAACTTCAGTGTTTTGGATAGAACTTTGCCGTCAAAATTGAAAATTGAGTCGAGAAGCTGTCAAAATTAACGTGAAAGTGTCGAAATGGCAGATCCTCTGAGTTTACTCCGCCAATACAACATAAACAAAAAGGAAATAATCGAACGTGACAATCAGATAATTTTCGGAGAGTTTTCCTGGCCCAAAAATGTGAAAACGAACTATTTGAAATATGGGTGAAAAATCAGCGTGTTCGACTCGGAGATTGTTTTCATTCAATGTTTATGAATTCCAGATCGGGTAAAAAGGGTGCTCCACGGGAATATTATACACTGGAATGCTTGCTTTATCTGTTGAAAAATGTGCAACTTCAGCACTCCGTATATGTCCGACAGTGTGCTGTGAGTGTGGAAATCATTTTCAATTTGTTTGGCTTCTGAAATGATTTTTTGGATTTGTTTTAGGCCGAAGATATACCGGCTGTAAATCGTCCAGACAGAAAAGAACTGCTCGCCTACCTAAATGGGGAATCATCAACTTGTGCAAGCATTGATAAAAGTGCACCTTTGGAAATACCGACGCAGGTGAAGCGACCTATGGAAAGTGATGGATCTGCACTCGATTCATTAGCGAAAAAGGCCCGGTATGAGGACACTCAGGTACAAAAAGTGAGAGAACAGCTTGCCGCCCGTCTGGATGTCAACAAAAAGGAGGCTTCTGTTAATATCGACAACATTAAATCTCTTTCGGAGACAATGTCTGTTGAGAAGATCGCTGCCATCAAAGCTAAACGTCTAGCTAACAAGAGAACTACAATCAAACGACATGATAACGATGACACCATGGGGACAGACTTGCGTGCAATCTTGGACTTCGATGTAGATTCCACTAAGGACATTATAAGCAGAGAACGGCAGTGGCGCACACGGACAACGATTCTACAGAGCACAGGAAAGGTTATTATGTCCAAGTGGGCCGAATTTTTGAAAAGTTTACATTTGTCTTGTTACAGCTTTTTGCAAAAAATATATTTGCAATTTTGCAAGGTATAAAAGCCAGAGAAGAGGGCAGGGCTAAGCCGCAGCCTCAACCTGTAAGGATGCCCGAGCCACCCAGAATGCCTAATCCAAAACCACAATTAGCGCAATACAACCGTTACGATCAGGAAAGGTTTAATCGTCAAAAAGAAGGTATTCGCTGGTAATACTCGCTTTTGCTTTTTATGACCGCCACGATGCTTTTTAGAAACTGAGGGCTTTAAAATCGATACCATGGGCACATATCATGGCATGTCTCTGAAGTCAGTAACAGAAGGTTCTGCATTGCAGAAAAAGCCTCAAAACTCGCCAATCCCACCAGGTAATGCATAAACAATTTAACGAGATCGGGTTGAAATTAATTTTGGGGCGTGGGTTACTGTCAATGAAGGTCGGCCAAAAGATCTTCTTCCAGCATCACAAGCACGTGTGATTCCGCAGAATCTCCAGAAAAGGACATCGAGAACGCCAATAATTATCATTCCGGCAGCCACCACCAGCCTGATTACAATGTACAATGCAAAGGAAATTCTCCAAGACTTAAGATTTGTCCCAACGGAAGAGAAGAAGGCAAAGGGCTGTCAGCGAGACAATGAAGTTCTCTTGCAAGTGAGACATCTTCCATCACTTACTGCTCGCATTGCTATAAATTTAATAATTTACAGAGGCGCAAAGATGGTAACATGACAGTTCCTTACCGAGTCATTGATAATCCACAGAAATTGTCTGCACAAGATTGGACAAGGGTTGTAGCAGTATTCGTAATGGGCCCTGCATGGCAATTTAAAGGTTGGCCCTGGGATGGAAATCCAGTCGAGATATTTTCAAAAAGTTTGAAAACATTTATTACCAAAAGAGTCTAAGCTAAAGGAATTTCCATTTTTCAGTTTGTGCATTTCACCTTAGATTTGATGAAATGAAATTGGACACCAACGTTGCAAAATGGGCTGTAACTGTATTAAATTTATCTCGAACGAAAAGACATTTGGATCGGGCTGTTCTTATGACGTTCTGGGAAAAATTGGACAAGTAATAAAACCAAAGGATTTTTCACAAGATCTGTTGTCTTTACATGAATATTTTCATTTCAGATATATGATGCAAAATAAGCCAGAATTGCGCTTTTAGGAAGAAAAAAAAAGGTAATCTGTTCGCCACGTTTAGGTAGCTTATCCTGCCTTTTATAACATCTATGATTTCTGTAAAATGTTTCCAAGATTAATAAAATTTAGTTAAAAAGTTTTAAAACTATTTCCACGATTTTCTCAATATTTTCATTAACTATGTCTGGGCTTTTTTAATAACTACAAAAATGATTTCATCAGTATCAACGGCTGAGGTGACTCCGGTTATTACAACTGTGTCTCCCTAGAGCCTGGTCTTATGAACACATTTCTGTCAGTGATCTGCAATACAGGAAGGCGCTTTCTAGCTTTCAGACTCACCTTCAAGGTGATCTTCCCTGGACGCAAGTTTCTGCATTAGTAGAATATTTCTGTGAAATTGCAACACTTGAAGCGAACATCGAAATGTTGATACAATTTAGGGGATTCCCAGAATTGATGTGTTTCATGTAAGAACCCTCTAAAATGCAAGCCATGAGGAAGAATATTGAACCCTTTTTTTATGTACATTTTAAGATAGGCGTAATTAGGCTTATATACTTCGTGAGCCTATGTATTACCTTCTTAAAGCGTCCATACAGTGAGTACCAAAGTTACTTGTCCAATAAATTTTCTTAACATTTCACAAGCTCGATAGAAAAAAAAATTGTTTTATGGGTAATTCCAGGAGAAGTGAACAAATTTTCGTGTAATTTCTGAATCAATCAATAATATTTTGTATGGTGATGGCTGTCTACTATGCAAGATAAATTTAGTGATTATTAAGGCTATCAGGCTGGGAAATCTACGGAATCTGCGCTTGACCAGCTGGTGAGGGTGGCAGAGGAAGAACTGAATACAGGGGGCATCGTTCTGGCCACTTTCATGGACGTAGAGGGGGCTTTCGACAAAATTAAGTACGAAAAACTGAAACATGCCCTGCTAAGACGTGAGGTCAACCCGATGGTCGTGAGATCGGTGGACAACATATTGAGAAACAGGACAATCAGGATTTAGATCGGTCACGCGAGGATTATAGGTACGAGAGGATCTCCGCAAGGAGGAGTGCTATCTCCTTTTCTGTGGAATTCACGCTGGAAGAAACGGGGATTCACGTCATTGGGTATGCGGATGACGTGGCATTGGTGGCGAGGGGAAAGTTTATGTCCACTACCGCTGACATCATGAGGAATGCTCTCCGAGTAGTGGAAGGGTAGTGTGCGGGACAGGGCCTCACTATCAATAGGATATTCTCTGAAGATCTAAACTTGTCTGCTATGGGAAGATGCACCTCGGGTTACCAGGCAGAAATGCTTGCTCTGGTTCGTGCGTTTGACTAATTAAAAGAGGGTCAGGTGCGAGGGAGTAAAATCCTCATTGCACTGGACAATCAAGCGGTGGTTAGATGGTGGATTGGACGGGGGTGGTGTAGAAGCTCAACGAGTGTGCTTCAGTTAATGAGGTAACACTCTGTTGGATTAGAGGACACACTGGGATCGAGGGGAACGAAAAAGCTGACGCCCTAGCAAAGAAGGGTTCGGCTATGGAGTTCCTTGGGTCGGAACCTTTTTCTGCCGTTGGGAGGAAGGGGGAATGGTAAAAGCCCTAATCGAGAATTGGGTCATAAATGAACATCAGAATCGATGGGATAGTATGACAACCTGTAGACAGGCTAAGAAAACGATTAGACTGTCGTGCGGAACGGCCAAAAGAAGAGTTCTAAGCATGGAGCGAAGAACTCTTCATTGGTTAGTTTCATTGACTACTGGGCACGGTAGCTTCGGACATCATCTCAAAAGTATAGGGATCCTGGAGGATGATACGTGCAACCTGTGTCTAGAGGATACTGAGACGGCGGAGCACATTCTGTGCGAATGTTCCGCCTTGGCGAGTAGGAGGTTGGCTGTTACCGGCAGCCCTATGGTTAGCATGGAGCAGGTAACCTGCAGGTAAATGCTCGATCTGACAAGGGGCGTCGAGATTAGGGTTCTGCCGAGGAATCTCCCGACAGGAACTGGCTGAAACGACTCTTGGCAGAAGGACGAAAAGGGACCCGTATGACGAGGTCTGATTCGAGATCCCTTGAAAATCTTTTAATAATAATAAGGCTATGCGTGCTTTAAGTAGAGAAGTATATTATATATTTATATTTAATTGTTCTACAAGTACTTTCAAGACCAATAATTCTTTTAATAGCAACAGGGCTCCCATATTAAGTTAAGAATCAATGAATGATCTAGAACGGAGTCCTATAACTAGAAACATGGTAGAAATGGCATAAATTCTAGATGAAACGCATACAATCACTAAAGGCAATTATCTTACGGTTACACTCAGCACCAAGTACCGGATATATTATTCTGCTGAACATAAAATGAGGCAACAATAAAGTTCTGACAAGTTTTAGTTTCAATTCAGGAGAGAGTAAAATGTAATTTTCAGCGACCACAGAAATCCACAAGAAATTTACCGAAATTTATTTTTGTTTTGTTTTGCCAAAGGAAGGGCAAGTGATTTTTGTCCACCTTTTAGTTTGGAGTATCTTATAGCGAAATATTGATCGAATTTTAAAAATGCACCCCATAACGCACGAAAAGTAACAAGTTCATTTCTTTACATTATTTAAGATATCAAGAAATTTGTACTAAATTATATTTTAGAGAACCAACACACATGTGACGAGGTGGCCGAGTGGTTAAGGCGTTGGACTGCTAATCCAATGTGCTCTGCACGCGTGGGTTCGAATCCCATCCTCGTCGGAGTACTTTTTCTTGCTTCTTTTTACAAGTCACATGAAATTTTGTATTTATTTCTAGCACAATATGAAAAAAGAAGTTCAAATAGATTTCTTGAAAATATCATTAACCGTAATTGCGTGTGTAATTTGTATGACCAAAAACTAAAGCACCAACGCCTTTTCTTTAAGAGAAATATTTCTGAGGAGGAGAAGAAAGTCCTTCCCTTAAAACGCCAATACAACATGCTCTTCCCGGAGATCTTCATAAAGATTCCTTCCTCAGGGGGCCAGGACATATTAAAGTCTTTGCCCAGAGCCATACAATTCCCTAACTTCTTTAACAGATCAGAATATACTGTATACCGTTGTGTCACCTAACGATCTGCTCCCTATCCTATTTCTATCATGAAAAAAATTCATGATCTTTTCTCCAAAGTGAAAGACATTTTCTACATTAATAAAAGGAAACTGTCGATTGTTTCCGAGGACGCAGAAACGATGAACAACATTCTAAAGGACACCTGGCTTAGGTCAAATTTAAAGGTTCTGCCACCTGACAAATCCTTTGAAAGCACAGGCATTGCTCCTGTCCCAAAGGAAATCTCGGAAAAAGACATATTTAACTTCGGTGAAGTGTTCTATAAGTGGACTCCTACCTAGGCCCCTCACTGGCCCTCCAAGAATGCTGAAATGCAGGAGAATTCTGAAAAAGGATGGCAACACATTCACTGAACTTGATCTGGTCGCTATGACTTTCGAAAGTAATCAATAAAATTAGCAAAGATCGAACCAAGAGTAATCGCATTGGCATCGATATGAAGTTACTTGAAATCCAAAGAGAACGTAAACCACTATAAACTTTGCTAATTACAGATCTGATGTGATCATCCCATGTAAATGTGCTGTTGAATACGAGCCCAAGACTTTTTGCAGAGTCCACCTAAGGAATAATAGTATTATTGAGGGTGACATATCTACTTTAGTATGATAAATAATCAAACACTTGGATTTCGACGGATTTAGTTTCAACTTCTTGTCAATAGACCACATGTGAATGGCTTCCAAGTCATCATTGACGCGACTAATGGCATCTTCAATGAGGCCAATTAACCTAGATGCATACAATTGTGCATCATCTGCATACAGGTGAAGATTGGAGTGAGTTATGCAAGAGAATATATCATTAATGTACATAGAGAAAAGAAGAGGACCGATAATGGATCCTTGTGGTACACTCCTGAAGTCACTGGGAGGAAAGATGATAACGATCCACTAGAGAATACCGCTGGCGACCTGCAATTTAAATAATTATAAATTAATCTAACCGCCTGAGGAGAAAAGTTAAATAGCCTTCAAAGCCTTTAAAGAAGTCTGAGAGAACTAAAGCTGTTAATTTGTTCTTATCAATTGCAGAAGAAATATCATTACTAATTTTTAAGAGTGCTGTAGTGCAACTGGGTCCAGATCTAAAGCCCGATTGATGATCGTGTAGAAGGCAATTACAGTGCAAGAAATGAGAAACTTGTAAATGCATAATTTTCTCAATAGCTCAAAATTTGAGTGAATTACGCATTTTGAATTTTCGGAAAGTGAAAAATTAAAGATAAGTTATAGTAGAAGGAACTTTAAAGAGTTGTTAAAGACCATGAGATGTTGAAGCTGAGTGAGATGATTTGAACTATTTATAGGTCATATCAATATTAAATCAACTGCAAGATCAGATTAAATTGTAAAAGTGATCTGATTTTAATCTGATCTTTGCATTAAAAGCTACTTTAATTTATTTTAAAAAACATTTTTATTTTCATTTTTTAATATACGATACCCATTAAATATCACTGGCTGTTACTTGCTTCATATAAATCATTTGCTAATGAAATGATTTCGTTAGAGGCTTCACAATGTCTTATTAGGTTTTCGGCTATTATCGAATCACCGTGTAAAGCACCCGTAAGAGATCCAGCCATGCTTGCAATAGTGTCAGTATCCCCTCCAAGTGATATTGCATATTCCAATGTCCTTCTAAACTGATTATCCGTCTAAAATACAGAAAGTAAACGTATTAAGTCAGAATTCGAAACTGATATTGTTTTATGTTAATTTTCAGATGAGACGTTTTTGAGATATTCATTATTCATTCATTCATTCATTAATTTATTCAAAAATGTACACTACAAAAATTTATAAATACTAATTTAAGGGGAGCAATGCGGAAGCAGATTAAGTATTAAACAGACAAACTAAAAAAAGAATATAAAACTAATAACAATACTTCTAATAGTAACAATAGTAATAATATCTTAGGCAAGGAGATAAACAACCTACACACTACATTACAATTAACCATTCCTACCGAGGCATTTGATTTTGTAAACTTGCTTGAATTGGCAAACTGATTGAGCATTTTTACACTCTACAGGCAAATTGTTCCAGAGCCTTGCAGCCGAAACAAAAAAGAAATTTTTCGACTGTAAATATTTGTATCTAGGAAACGGGACATTTTGAGTTCTATGGGAATGCGATAGCCTTATGGTCTCATACAAATAGGAAGGGGTGTATCTATTAATAATCTTGTACACAAAACGAACACGACCATTAAAGGCCCTTTGCAAAAATCATCATGCTACCAGCATCTGCGGATGAGAATAAACAATCGCAATAATCAATAAGAGGCATAATTGTGATGATTATTAAATTCCTTCTTAAATTCAGAGACAAATCACGACAAGAAATCCACCATCTTCTGATAATTCCGAAGATCTTGCCAGCTATTACCTTAATTTGGTCACCCCATGTCAAGGTGCAGTTAAAAGTAATTCCCAGATTTTTAACCTGCTTCAAAAATGGAATAGCCTCGTTGTTTAGTAAAACTGGGGGCAATATATTGGTATCAATGACATTTTTATAAATAATGATACTCTGACTTTTCTTAGGGTTTAGCACTAAATTGTTACATTTAGCCCAAGAGTAAACTCAACTAAGATCACCATTCATATCAGAGATGGCACAACAAATTTCAGTTCTAGGAGCTGATATATATAATTGCACGTCGTCCGCGTATTTAATAATGTTACATTTTAACCCCTAACAAGCTCTAGATCATCTATATACATGCAGAACAGAAGTGGGCCCAAAATTGAACCTTCCGGCACGCCCAAAGACAATCTCATGCAATTCGAGATCTCATTCTTTGTCTGTACACACTGTAGTTGATCATAAATATAATTTTTCAGCAAGGTAATAGACATACCAGCAAATCCGAAGCGGACCTCTAATTTTTTAAGAAGGACATTATGGTCGACCGAGTCAAAGACTTTACTGAAGTCCAGCAAAACAAGCAGAGTAGCTTCAATATTGTTCCTGATATCCTCATTCAATCTTAACAATGCAGAAAGAGTACTGTAACCTTTCCGAAACCCATTTTGAGTTGAGGACAATAACTGGTATTTGTCAAGGAAAACCGAAATTTGATTATGAATTAGCCTCTGTAAGACTTTTGATAGAAATGGCAAAATGCTAATTGGTCTGTAATTGGAAGGCTGACTATTTGAAGGGCTTTTAGAGTTTTTTTGGACCAGAATAATCTTAGCAATTTTCCAAGCGTCAAGCGTATGTAGAGGTAGTTAAAATAAAATTAAAAATATGGTTGATATAAGGCAGTATAAGCGGCAGGAATAACTTCAAGAACCTAGGGTCTATCGAGTCAAGACCCATTGCGTTAGATTTAACAGACATTATGGCAGATAAGACTTCGTCACTTGAAACGGAAGAAAAATAAAACGACTCTGTCACATTGCGTACAGCAACCTGGGCAAAATTAGAGGATACGGTCGACGGAACACTGGAGATAAAGAATTGATTTAACTCATTACCATCCAAGTTATGTCAGTCATAACTAACCGAGAAAGCTATACCCCTTTTCCTCAGCTGGGACCACAATTATCTGGAGCTCTTAGCCTCAAGTAGGCCGTCATAATAACGCCTTTTAACACTAGCAATAGCATTAGTCACAAGGTTACGTTGTTGAACAAAAACGCGACGATTCTCACTTGAACGATTCCTCTTCCATCTCAAATGCAACATGTTCCTAGTCGCCATTATAGCTCGAAGTTCCGCATTTAACCATTCTGGACTACTGGATTTCCTAAACACAGTTTTAATTGGAGTTACATTTCACAGTTTATATTTATACTCCTTTGTTTGATACTTATACCATCGACAGACTGGCCGGAGAATGATTCGGCAAGTTGTTATAAGTTCATTTCTCTTCAGGGCGATATTTTCATTTCAGTGTTATTTGTGTTTGTTTTTAATATTTAGTTCTCTGTGAATAAAGTGGAATATGTATATGAGTTATTCACAAGACGGACGCCTACACGGTGAAACATGTAGGCCATGATTTTACTACGAATATATATGAGATACCGTGAAAGCCTTATGTAAACACTGGCACAACCTTTCAACATCCCATATGGTCTAGTGGCTAGGATACCTGGCTTTCACCCAGGAGGCCCGGGTTCGATTCCCGGTATGGGAACACCTTTTTCGCACCAATCTTTTACACAAAAAAATCATTGTAATAGACCGCAAGATTTTTTTATTAACCCCCTTGGGGGCTATGTGGGATAAAGTCAACTATTCAGTTATATGGAGAAAATTTTCTTTCCATTTGGATTTTCCTATGAATCGCAGAAGGGAATTTATAAAATTTATATGTTCGAAGATGCTACTTTGGGTTTTAACTCGAGGTATAATATTTCGAGGAGCCTTTTCCAAATTACTTACTTACCTAATGAAACATTTTTGTATGACGGACATCGGAGTTTCATGCACCGTAAGGCTATCTGGCTCAGGCTTTGGGGAGTACTCGCGAGCGTCGCTATTTCGGTGTATCGGGCGTGTAAGGTTTACGTTCCTTGGAGGATTCCAGTCCGGCTCTGAGGTTATTGAGACTATGGAGTAACCTTTTGTTGAGATTAGTTGCATAGTTAGGGTGGTCAGGATTACTGAATTATTGCGAGAGTTGAGAATGTCGGCATGTCCTGGAGTTAATTCCGGAAGAAGTAGACTGTTCGCCAGAAAGACTTCATCGCTTATCTCCTGGGATAAACAGAACATTTCTCCCAGTACTAGCAGCGGGATTCTGGGTATAATTTGGGACCGCGCAGATATGCATATTGGTTCAACTAAGATCACCTTATACTGCCTGATTTCGTCGGCCTGATTTATGTTAGCCAGTTTGCCTATTTCGTATTCCCGTGTGTAATCAGCCATCTCTGTTGTTATTATATGTCCAGCCTTGTGTTATTTCCCACAGTCTTATTTAAGAAATTTCGTGTAAATATCTCGGCGGTTAAAAGTTAGTAGTTTCTATATCTTACAAATGAACGACTTTCTGTTCAGTGTACAGTAAAGAATATACTTCAAGCTATATTACACTAGACCCGTTTGTTAATCACAGTATTGTGTTCGGAGGAAAACGGCTCTGGCCGCTCGTGCCACAATTTAGTGGGCCGTCCACGGTAGATCAAAATAAAAAATTAAAAATTATTTATCCAACAATACTTTATATAGAGCAGGCGCGTCGGACAAGTGTAAAATTTTTTAGAAATTAATGAAAACATAAATTAAAAAATGAATACGTTAAAAATATTTCGAGTTAAAAATGTTAATAGAAAAATTAACCATAAAAAAATAGAAAATTTACTTACTTGGATTCCTTCAATATTATTTTGCGCTCTTAAGAAAATATATATTGCAGTGGGAACAGAATAAAGTGCACAAACACTGTGTCCCAAAATGTTAAGAATTTCATCATCGGATGGAGTACGTTCCAAAAGTTTTTTAACTTGTTTCATTTGTTTCTGGTAAGAAGTGTCCACTTTTAAACCTAATCCTTCTTCATCTTTCTCTATGTCTTTGAGTTTTTCTAATATTTTATCAAGAAATGAATTTTTATCGAAAGTGTTCGGATCGGACGTAACACATAAATTAACGGCTACTGCATGTAGAATAGCTCCTCGAATACCCAAATGATGACTATGTGTTATTTGGGCACATTTTTTTGTTAGTTCA
>QYTT01087040.1:0-14301 GCA_006980735.1 Dasypogon diadema | reverse complement strand
CCACGAATTGTGATCTTTTGGCTACCTACTTTGTCTCTGTCAATCTAATTATTGATGAAGAGAGATGAATAAAGCGGACATAATGAATTTCTTTGAAACTTTTAGTTCGGATCTTTTATCCCTTTTCATCTTTCATTATATATTTATGTAGAACTCGTGTCGTCATATTTCTTAATAGATAGGCAAATTGTGATTTTCTTGCTTTTTCCTTCTTATTTAGATAAATTAACAAACACAAAGACAAATATTCAAAGTCAATGAAAATTTTTCATTGCAATATTCCAAGTCGGTCTTCTTGTTATTTATGTTCGTTGGTACTAGCCCAAGAAATCTCAATAAGGAGGAGAGCCATCCTCATGAGTAATGAGAAGGAGAGCCATTCTCAAAACCCCAAATAAGGTGACTCTCAGGATAATATTCTGGCTGACCACTACATAACTTCTATGAACTCACAATATCCACTAATTTGGCAGCGACAGTATTTTTTTAACACTAGCATTTCAAAATTATGAATAATTACACTAAAACTACGAATAGCTACGCTAGCAAACATTGAACTCAATGAGAATACTCACTGTATATTTTTTTACACTCCAAACGTCTAAAATACTAAGCACTTCAAAAACTTTACTATATTTTTTAATAATAACCGCACTTTCGCACCCTTGCACCGCACTACTAAAAATGAATAATCCGTGCAGAACGAGAAAATGCTCACCCTCTTATGTGATATTGCATTCCTTTACATAATCTTATCTTTTAGGGTACTACATACGCGAATTAAGCTAGCGATGGGACAAGTATCCAAAAAAACAACTTATTTGAATTAAATTCACTTTTTATTCCCGAATATTTCGATTACAACTTTACACTTTTATGATCTGAATTAGACTAACTGGCTAAATGTAATTATTCTTATCACCAAGGTTCTACCTATCGCTTAATGGTCACCTGTTACCTGGCATATCTAGACGATTGTATTACAAAGTTTGTGGGAATAATAATCGACAATTTTTATTAAAAGGTGAAAAACATTTATTTGGAATTTTGATTACTTATTACCTGACACATGTAGACGATTATATTACAAGAACCTGTGGAAATATGTATGATCGACAATGTTTGGGAAATTTACTTAATGGTCAGCAATTTATTATATTTTAATAGGATGGTTAAGGTGTAGCCGTAACTCGCGCGGCTCCGAACTTGATTTTGATCCCTTAAATACGCCTTACCTTTGTCTCGAGTTGGTAAACTAATTTACATTTTGCAATTGCCTTGTCTCCTGTTAGATAATATCTTACTGTACCATCATAAGATATGTTCTGATACTTCTGGCAATTTGGTGCCAGCATTCTGCACCATTGCAAAAGATCGCACAAAATTCTGAGGCAATTTGTTTTTCTTTTGGTGCCAACTCTCTGCACTCAGTTAAAAGAGGTAAGGATCTCAGTTATTTACTCGAGTTTGAATTGAAAGGTATGTCTGCGTTTTAAAGGACCTTTTTCTTTACCCTACTGATCTCTGTACTGTTCTATTATTAAAATAGGTAGTAAAATGAACCTTTACTTACACTAGTAATAAAAAATTTAAAAATAATAGGCATTATTAATTTTCCCTTATATAGCTTTATGATACGGGTGTGGTGTGGTTTAAGGTGTGCCATTAAGATGCCCGCACGAGATACAAAGCACTGGTGTGTTTTACTGTGTAGCGTGCTAACTACTAAACTGAAGAAGTAAAGAAATATTTCACTTAATTAAATCGGTGGCAAAAGGTCAGAAAGAACAAATATGTACTATGCTGAAGTAAGCAAACCAAATTGCCTATTGTTATGCAATTTAGATTATTTTTATTTAGCATTTTGGATAACGCTGGAGCTATGAAAACAAAATATGTAAACTTAATGCCGGAACACCCTGAATACGAATGCATTGCAGGAATTTGTCTCATATAAGTCGTATTATTAGGCACGACTTATGAACAAAGAAAACGACAACACTGCGTCTAAGTAAAGCGGCAAAATCCCGATATTCTATCGCACCTGCTCAAACTTTAACATACCTGTTTTGCTTACTCCCGCAAGTTACCTTTCTTGAGACAAGTAATTTCTACCTGGGCGACAGTGGTAATGCTAAAATCTCTGGTAATACAACACAGAAAGACAGCATTTGAAGTTTAATTGGTCCCAGTTCGGTTTCATTTTGTAATAAAGTGTTAAACATTTTACGGTATAAACAAAATATACGTTTCCAATTGTTTTCGTGCTTCGAAAGTGATATTCTTGTAAGATTTAAGTGAATTTCTTACGAGAATTGTAATAAAGTGATCTCCACAAGAAGAACAAAAATCAAAGTGTTCAAGATATTATCCGTAGCAAATGAGTTTGTGTCTGTGTACTGATAGTAGAAAACACCGAAGAAGCGAATGTGGTGGTGGTTTGTTTACAATTTTTCAATTGAATGATTGTGTTGCGTTGCGAGTGCTCTTGTTGTATTCAAAAGGGTGCAATTGATCTGTGTAAAAATTATTTAACTGTAACTACATCTAATAGATAAGTCGTTTCGTGATTCGAAGCCAACTGAAGATGGGCACACGTGTACCACCAACACCACTGTGTGACAAAGCAATGGCAGGTTTGCCGCAATTGTTGGACGATCTTCATCGTCTGTCAGAAGATCAGGACAGTGCAGATGTAGTTTTCCTACTTGGGCGTGAGGAGGAACGTGTTTATGCCCACAGAATTTTATTGATGGCAAGGTAACAAAACTGACCTA
The DNA here is from genome assembly GCA_006980735.1 of Dasypogon diadema. Lineage (NCBI taxonomy): Eukaryota > Metazoa > Arthropoda > Insecta > Diptera > Asilidae > Dasypogon > Dasypogon diadema. The sequence continues at coordinate 11,524 of QYTT01087040.1, read as the reverse complement.
ACCAATATTTACCTCTTTACTCCGCGTACTCTAATTGTTAGAGCTCAAGGTATTGTAACTGTCCAAAGTTATTGACGAGAGATCTTTTAATATCTGATGAATTTTTTAAAAAGTCCAAGATTGGCACAAATTGCAGAGTCACAGAGATAAGACTTGTAAAGTATGACTGCGGCTAATAATTTTGAATTTGATTTCATATTATGTTCGAAGCTATGTTACATAGATTATGGTGTGATTTTTGTTGGATGATGGTGACTTTAACAATTACGAATTGCAGAGGGATTAGATATTTCGGTTGTAGGGCTAGATATTTCGATTCTCATTGGTCCATCGAGGAAATCAGGGGCTAGATTCCGTAACTCTCGTAATTCGTAATACGACACTGAGTGATGTGCGATTCTATAACTTATTACCAAATCACTTTTTTCGAATATGTTCGAAGATTAATTTTGGCATCTGAAAAAACACTTCTGGACATTTCGTGAATGCTACTATCGTCATTATAGTATCTAAAGTATCTATAGCATTCGTGGTAGATGATTTGTTATTTTTGGAAGCACAAAGAGAAGAAAATTCGAGTAATTCAAGTGCATTTGTAAAGGAAAGAAAATTATTGAGAAATAAAAATACGGTTTCTAAAATTATCCGCGAACCGTATGTCAATGTAAATGCTTTGTTTAATCATTTAATTAATATAAATTAATTATTTCAGATTTATAGAATTGTTCCGTGTCAATGAAGAAATTAATTTGTGAATATTTATCGAAAAAAGTTGAGTGTTATATGTCGATATCATGGAATACTGCTACATGGTCCGGGATTTAAGTCCTAAATCTAACGGTTCTCTAATCTGCTGCAATACCACTAAATCCTTTCTGCACAGGTTATACCGTCCATACCGCCTACCTCCCCTCATTAGCCGTAATTTTTTGCATCAAAATATAGGGGAGAGGAATATGAGATTCTTCCTAGGAGGTTCATGGGAACGGAGAAAATCATCCAAGATTGCTCCTTCACCCAGAAATTGAGGATTAGAGTTTTTAAATTGTCCTCTTTCCCTTCTACTGCATTCCAAGTAAATTATATTAGAATTTTTAAGTAGTTGCCACTATCCCCTTTCCAACAACACCACTTTCAGTTCCGTACCCTTAGGATTTAGGATTTGGTTTGAGGCGGGCCTGAAATAGCCTACGCACTGCGGCCGCCAATTGACCGCACTAATTAGAATTACAAGTAATTTACGACAAAGTTTTTGCAATAAACTTTTAGGGAATAGCTGAGTTTCATAATTTCGAATAATTTGTCGTAATTAGAATGACATTTCGTAATTACTACCCTTACGGAATCTGGCCCCCAGATCACTTATTGCTGAGCAAGAGTTTTTATTATGAGATATCTGCGCCTACGGACTGGCGAAAGACTCATTACAAGACTATTCGACATAAAGTTAATACCAAAAAAAATTTAGTACAGCTACCTTACCTTCGAAAAAAGTTGTTCGCTAATCTTAGGAGTTCCGGTGTTTATGGTAAGGACAAAACTAGCTGTGGTCTGGATCCTCATTTATTGAACTCTCATTTTTCATCTATCAATTCTAATTCTGAATTCACATCTACGTCTCTTCCTCCAACAAATAATTCCTCGCAGTTAACGGATAACTAATGTTTTAATTTTAGGTGTGTTGATGCGTATGGTCTTTACACTTTATAAAATTGGGGGCAGCTGGGACTGATGTCTTTCCTGCTCGATCTATTCAGATGCTACTGCCCTGGATTGCAAAGCAACTTTTATATATTTAAAATAGCTGGCTTACTGTTTCACTGTCCCCGGCACAATTGAAGGTGGCAATGGTTTCGTCTGTACCGAAAACGGCTATGCTGAAAGATCCTGGTGACTATCGTCCTGTAGTATATTATGTATATCAGCTAAAATCTTAGAAAAGTTAATGGCACAATAAATTTTCAAATACTTGGATGAGTACGGGTTTCTAAGTCCGTTTGTAAAGTCCCTTGATATGAAACATTTATGTAATTTGACTCTACTTGATTTTTCAAAGGCATTTGACACGGTTAATCATTCCATGTTACTCCCTAAATTAGAGCCAAAGTTTAATTTCGCATTATCCTCTTAGTCACTTATTGGTAGCTTTTTATCATCTTCAGTTCAGTTTGTGAGGGTGGGGGACGAAAGGTCTGATGTACCGGGGCTGAACAGTGGAGTACCTCAAGGATCACTTCTCGGTCCCATGTTGTTATATGCTGATGACGTGCGGCTATACTTTAACACACCTATTGGTCTAACTGAGGACTGTACTTATCGAATTAATTCGGATTTGGAGAAGGTTTCAGCCTGGTCCGTTGAAAACTGGTTGCGCTTAAATCCTCTAAAGTTTCAGTGCATTTCTTTTTATTGAAGTGATCCTACTGACTTAAAACTCCCGGGTGTTATATTGCAAGGCGTATTAATTCCTTACATTGTGTGAAAAATTTGAACATTTATATGAATTCTAAAATGAAGTGTTGTGACCACGCTGAATACATAGTCGGTAAAATTTATGGAGCTTTACGTTGTCTTTGGTTATCTACTAGTATCCTATCAACTAATATTAGAATGCTACTTGTTAGATCTTTTTTTTCCCCATTTTATTAGTAGAAGCTTGCTGTACTCTTACTTGCATTCTTTTTACTCCAGAATCACTAACTACTAATATCACTTCAAATTATTTACTCTGAAACACTGTCTTACGTTTTTTCCCGTCTGAGGTTTCTATTCTTGTTTGTACAAATATAAGAATTTGTAATAATTTTTGTGTACGGTAGTATAGATAAATTTGTGTTTGAACTTGAATTGCAGTAGCTGAATTGGCCTCGTACAGGAAATGTTAATACGAAAATATATGAAGAGTACAAGGGAAAAACAATTCAAAGTCCTTTTTCTTAAAAACTGGGCAAATTCATTTTAAAGTTCTTATTCAGCCAGTAACTACATCGGCTATCTCGTTAAACATTGACTGAGGAACTTTTCTCTATATAACAGATGTTAACCATGTAATAAAGAATATTATATTTCTGGTTAGAAGTACACAAGATTTATAGAAAAATAAAAAGAAATAAAAGATAATATACACAATATACAATATATGCTCAAAACAAGTAACCTATAGTATTTCAGACGGGATAAAGTCAGAAAGATCAACATTACGCAAAGATATGGTTCCTTAAAGGCGCTACAAATGTACCAATGGTGACCGCTGTTTGAATGTTAGGAGCTAGATCGAATGACCTAAATTAGGAAGAACCCTCCATGAATTTCCAATGCAAACATGGCGTCAATATGTTTCTGTTAAGGCCAATTTATATTATTAAAACATTACAAAGGAAATAGTGCGAGCTGGATAGGTAAAGCTGACCTTAACACCGCGAAGTTGTAAAAATAAAAAACATTCTCAGGTAAACCGGATTATTAGTGATAAATAATCGATATAAAAATACTAGATTTTTACTTTAGATAAGTACCCAAAGAACAGCCGAATAGTCGTGACCGAAAGGGGGAGATATTATCAAACCTCTGTAGACCACAAACAAAATGATACATTCGATATATTCGACGGAAAAAACAATACTGTGTAACAAATAGAATTTCCGCAAAAAATGAACTTTGATTGTTGAAGTGAAATTTCTCTAGCGGAAATAGCGAGTCAGAAAAATTTTGTAACGAAATTCAAATGTAACGGGTAAGGTGACAATCGGCCAATCAAGAAGGTTAAGCAGCAAATGGCGTGGTCAGTATGAAGACGGCGGTCGATTATGTTGGCAGTATTCCCGAGGGAGCAGTAAATATTATCTGCGCTTTTTTATTCTGATCTTTTTTTTAAGGTGTTGCCTAAGCTCAGAAGGCAACCCTATGATGCTCACAGCACAGCTTAGGCGGAAGGAAATTAGGGAAGGGGAGATTGGGAATTTTTTTTCTTTAACCTGACAAATGTTGCAAGTGAGCCACAATTTTTGGCATGAAATTTTTACTGTGCAACATCCCAGTGAATTCACAAGTACAATTCTTGTCAGTAGAATTGCCTCAACCACCGGTACCCAGAAAAATTGCCATGTCCTGTGCGGGATTCGAACCCCACGCCAACAGGGAAGAAACTCTGGACGTTCGCCTCAGCCCACTCGACCACCGGCGTCGTGATCTGAATCATTGAAAACTTTAAATTGAGTTGACCCCTTAATTGTCTATATTGTAATTTCAGAGTGTAAAAAAATTCATCAAATTGCCATGAGTAGGAAATGTCAAAATAGGACCTAATAAATTAAAGAATATAAAATAAACAAAATAATATATTGTGAAGATAATACAGTTCCCCTTCTAGCACACTTTTCAGTGGGGTTCCGAGAAATATTTATGTACCTGTCTCAACAAAAAATTGTGCTGTGATTAGCCTGCCATAACGCCATACAAGAAATGTAACTATTACTAAGGTTAGATTAAAATTAAGAAGATTAGATAGTGCAATAATGTTTGAGAATACAGTAAAAAAATGATAAGACTAAATAGAGGCGTTAAAGTAAAGTACTGTAATACTATTAACTGTTAAACACATGCAGTTAATGGGTTCACGATTTCCGTAGTCAGTCCTTGAAAAGTTGACATGCAAGAGAGGAGGATCTCTCAAATGCGACTATTAACCCTAAAGGACACTTTACCAGCAGTTCTGAAGAGTCGATATTAAAATTCAAATGCTGGTGTACGAAAACTCTGTCAACAACTCTACGTCGCTTTTGCAATGAAATAAAAATGACTAGTTTGACCCATTTGTGAATAAGTAGTAATTCTATGTCAGGTTTACAGATTTTTTCCTTTCTTGGCGTGGGATCAAATCCTGCACAGGCCGCAGCGCATATCTGGATACCAGTCTTTGGCTGGCAATTTATGCTGACGAGAATTGTACTTGCGAAGGCACTGGGATTTTGCACAGTAATTTCATGGCAAAAAAAAAATGTGGCTCACTTGCGACATTCATTAGGTGATCTTCCTTGGAATGACCGTTTGATCCTCCCACGAATGACTTACTTTTATTGGCCTGATTTCCTTGGAAAAGCGATCCAAGGTTGCAGGTATAATCTTTATCCATCAGCTATTGAACTCCAACATCGATTGTTTGGAGCTCCGGTTCGGGGTAAGGTGTGGCTCAGGACTAATAGCCACAATTTGAGGAGTGTCCCTCTTTTGTATATTAATCTTTCCAGAACTAACTTCGGTAAGCATGAGCTTTTTAACCTAATGTGTTTGGCAATTAGTCGCGCTGGGGAGCACTTTGACTTGAGGGTCAAAGAATGCGTGCTAAAGAATCGTCTTTTCCTTGTATTATGATTTTTTGTTGACTGACTCCTTATTACCTTTACTAACATTACTAACTTTGTTTTCCCTTTGACCTATTTGTTTGGTCTAACCTAGACCAGAGAGCCTAACCTTATCACATTTCTGTGAAATGTGTGAACACTTAATGCATTGGAATGCGCCTTCTGGGCACGGAGGGAAGCTCATTATCATTATCCCAATCTTCCTTCTCCCTAAGTGCCCTTCGTTTAAGCTGGGCTTTGTGCATCATAGGGTTGTCCCCTAAGCTTAGTCAATACCTTAAAACAAAAAGGTCTTTGAGCGCAAATCTGATAAAATTTGAGCGGACTCGATGGAGCCAATGTGGACAGCGTAGAAATAATTCCAGGCCCTCGGAGAAGTCAATGAAAGACAATCCCGAAGTAAATAAATAGCTCCAGCGATACCAAAGAATCTGCGCTTATGGATATCGAGAGCGTATAAGGAGTCGTCCCATCTCTTGGCGAGGTAACGCTACGCCCGTTTTTCTCGAATGGTTGACAAATAATTCCTGCATCTCAGCATACTCCAGCAGTGGCCTTACAAATGAGTTATATAATGTTAAAAATAGTTAAAAGTGCCAAAGATATTCAGGAAACAAGTTTCATTTCAACCGTGAGCTTATGTGGGTGAGGATTGAGGAAAACATCATGTTTTACTTTAAACTTAACATTTACAAGGAGTAACGTTTTAGAAGTCATAAATTTTTTCAGTTTTCAATTCTTTATAATTAATCTGTTTGGCTTCTGTGAAGATATGAACCCGAGGCCTCATGACCATGTTCCTTGAAGAATCCGGACGTTTAACCTGTGGAGGTGCAATTCTGTTTCTGATTTATGCAGATTTACCCTTTTTAAAATTATTAATTATTATTGTTCAATGTACTTAGCTAAATAACTTAGAGAAAAATGTTTATTTTAGGTGTAAAAGTTTTAAGACTGCCAAGAGAGGAGAAATATGCCGGATTCCGGGTTGTTCAGTTTCACCAGCGGCTCCTGGAACACCTACCCCCGTGCGTTTACCACATGTAAATCCGGACGTATTCAGACAATTTATACTTTATGTCTACACGGGGAAAGTTAGCTTCTTCAGTAGCCAGAATTTCTGTATTGGTTATAACTTCTTATTTCGTTCTAGATTATGCTTCAAGATTCTAGAGTATTTGAAATGATGACCTTGGCTCACGACATGGGTGTGGAAGAATTAAGAACGGCTTGTGAAGATCATGTCATTTCAACATTATCAGTAGCCAACGCCTGTACATTTCTTACAGCTGTGATGGAAATTCAGGAAAAGGCATCAGGTAAGTTGTGTAAGATATAAAGATTGTTAGGAATCTACAAGGTGTTTCATTGAACACGACCACGTATGAAGCCATAGATAAGGAATGTCAAGACAAGCCAGCAATTGGATGGTAGAGGCACCCAGATAGATAACCTGGAGTGCGCGTGCCATAGAAATCTTCAGCACAAAAGTGCCGTAATTTTTACTCTTGCTTCATATTTTCTCAAACTCAATGTAGCGCGAAAGTTTGACTTCAAATTCTGATACTATTAAAAATAGAAAAACAAATACTCCCGGAATGTTACCACTGGCTTTGTAAACGAATTACGCGTTTTCAGGCTTAAAATTCTGCGAGTTTTTTTACGCACGCAAGTATGAAGTAATCACAAAATGTGTGCCATTTTTGTGGTGACAATGCTCACTTTATCTCAGTTGATAGAGAAGACCAATCTCAACGGCTTTGAAGATATCGGGGCTTTAAATTTTTAAAAGGTGGTACGGGGTGAGATGAAAGCTTCGACCGACCTATTAATACCTTCCAGCGCTGCATTGTCCATCTCGCTTTCGATGTCGGCCGTATCTTCTATTCAAAGTCATTTTAATTCGTTCGCCGTCGTCGCGATACTTAATTGCATCTACTTCCTTTAATTGTAGTTGAATGATGTCTGTGGCTCATATTTCATGAGATCCCGGGTTCGAACACAACTAGTCCTCCACCAATGGTTAAGACTTTTCTATTGCAAATTAGAATGTATTGGGTGTTGCAACAATTAAGTGATTCGGAATGCACGTTGTAATCAGTAAGTAGTTAGTGGTTTGTGGTTCTTGTAGCGCACGAACTGACGTCCTTCCAGTAGATGTTGAAAGTGCTTAATTGCTAAGTGAAGGCTGTAATGAGCTCTGGTGTTCACTGGACGAGTGTCCTGTCGTTCTTTTCGTTGCCAGAATGACAATTGATCATACCCAGGAATCTGCGAAGCTCGCGTGTAGTGATGGGCCTCCTGAATAAGCTAATGACCTTCACCTTGGATTGGAGTGTCCTGGTTCCCTCCTTTCTTATGAGGTGACGTAGAAAACTCACTCCATACAGCTGCCTCAGACGTTCCTGGTGCTCCTACCGGTTTGGGAAATAAAAATCGAGACCTCGAGTAACCTTGTGGACGAATCGCTGAAATATTTGCGCACTGTCACACAAATAAAAAGTCGGCTGCGTTGTAAAACTCAGATTCTTTAAGATATTCCCGAAAATTCTTAAATGCCAACCGTTGTAAAACTCAGGCGAAGTACTATACGACAACAATGAATTGTCTTGACATTTATATTTCCCCATTTTCCCCTATTTATTGAAATTAGATCTGTCTGTTTACTTCTGGGTAAGAAATGTGGGTAAAAATCGTTTTCCAAGTGGAGGGGTTGAACAGGGAAGATTTACCAGACACTTTTTGAGTAAATCGATGACAGCAGAGGAATTGTCAAAAGTAATTTTGCATTGCACCTTTTTGCTATTACAATTTTCTTTATTAATGTGAAATTTGTGCATTAATAGAATAATTTTAAACTTCACACGAAGCGAATCAAACTTATTTAACTTAAACGACGCAAAACATAAAATTAGCTGTGAGCTGCCTAATCAGCTGAAATTTTCGTCTACACTCTTGGCCGTGGGTAAAAATGTTCGGTTTTGGGTGCCCAATTTCCCCAACTCTAGAAGTTAACAGACGCAGTGTGGACGAAAATGTTCACTTTCGTTTAAAAACTTTTGAGTAAACAGACAGACCTATTGAGTAGCCGTGTCATTAGAGTTGTAACTTTGTGAAACCACGGAGAAATTATAAGTCAAAAAAAGAAAAAGTGCAGCGAAAATGTAGCGAAATGATTGTCTAATGAACTGTCAACCGTTGTAAAACTCAGTCTCAAGCCCGTTCAGGAATTTTTTGACACTGATTCTGAGTTTTACAACGCGCCCATCATCACAGGGAACTCAAAGAAGCCAAATGCTGTAGTGATGGCTGTTTTAGGAATGACATCGGGGTCTACTGGGATTTCGTGCTGAAGATTTGCTTTGCCACTAGTTGGTGTGCAAAGTATCGAATATATGCAAACCAGCAAACGGGTAGCGATTCAGTCTTATATAGTCTCCACATGGCCACCCATCACCGTTACTTTTCTCGATCGTGTCAAGAGAACTGGACCAGCTGCTACTTGATGATCGATAAATGACCAGGGTGAGCATGTACTGGAATCCCCGTTTAGCATTTCATAATTGTTCTGGTGAAAGTCGTCTTGGCTTGCCATATAGAGGAGACTTTTTAGTCTGAATATTATGTGTCACTTTATGTTTGATAATTTTGGTTGTATTCGGCCTTGTGATGTCTTCAAACTCTTTTAGTAAGAAATACTTGGAAGATTTTAGATCGATAATGCTTATGTGTTTCTAGCACTATGAGACCGAGCTGAAACAAAAGCAATTATACATAAAGAGGTTGTGTTATCAATTAACTAGTTGTGTTTGACATCGATTTAAGCTGAATGTTCCGCGTAAGCCCAGGTTGAATTGCATGAGTCGCTGGAATCCCGGTCCCATTGGCAGCAGAGTGCGTTATACGTTAACCGACTTTTAGTTTTAGATTTTACCTAGAGTTGTGACGTCGGGAAACTTCCATCTGTGTTAAGTTTTAGCCGCTTTATCTCCTTCTCCTGAGATATTAGGTTGAAGCTTATAATGCTTTATGAACTTCAAAGTTTAAAACTTCTGAAATCTTGTCGACTATTTTGGCTAATTTGCCGACGTTTTGATTGGAACTCGGTGCATCCATAGTGTTCGGAAAGTTTCATCAGAAACACTGCCTGCCGCCATCTTCCTCATCCAAAGAAATGCCAGTCAAAGTCTCCTTTTCTCAGACTTCTTAAAAACTGATAGAAGCCGTTGCTTAAGTATTGCATATTTATTGGCTGCAGGCGGCACTTCAGAAGTCCGGCTCCAAATCTCCGACCAAGCTGAAGTACTTGGCGCTATCAGCTGTGATGCCACTGGTGAAGAATTGAACCTTAAGCTGATGAAATCAAAAGTCTGGACTTCAATACCAGAATGATGGAATCCGCACTACTGCTCGAGCAATGGTGTGTGGCGGTTCCCGTACCAGCGACTTCTTCCACGGCGGAAAGTAGATATGCCTAACATAAGGTATGCGGAATTCATGTTTTTGAACGCCAAAATCATGACAAAAATATATATTCAGTCATGAATGTTTCCGTCGATATTTGTTCCTGCCGAAAAGGATGGCTGCTAACCTAGGACAACCCTATGTTAAGTTCGTCGGGGTTTTAGGCAAAAATAGAGCGATCATAGTTGCCAACAGTCTGTGCGTAAGGGTCGCTAGATTGCAAACGAAGAGTCGTTAGAAGTCGTCAACGTTTTTGCATTCAAAAGTCGATAGAAGTCGATAAAACAATTGGCTTAGAAATGTGTATTCCTTTCATATTAATAGAGCTAAATTAGACAGCTATTATTCGCACATTTGGCACATGTAAAGTCATCTGAGAAACTTTTTTTCATAAATTGTGATCGTGTTGTAGCAATAAAACAGGAAGCCCTGTATGCTGTATATGAGCTTGGAACGAATTTTAAGCATTGGCTAACAACGACTTTTTAATTATGGATTGGGCAAGGTGGAATTATCAATTAGCCACCAAGATAACACGATCTAACACTTATGGATTGTTTTGTATGGGGCACTATCGTTCTGTCAAGAAGCATCGGGCGACAATACGTACTCTGCATATCTCAAAATGTAGGGCATAGATAGTAATTATTGTAGTTTTCACTATTTCGTAAGCAGTTAAGTTTAATAATTCTTTAATAAATTATTCAAAAACTATACGTTTCCCATTTTATTTCATAGTAAGGAATACAGAATAGGTATGACTTCGGAGATTTGTATATTTATGTAAAGAAGGATAAAAAGGATATTTTGATTTTACAAATTTTTAGATCCTAAACAAAGGGGAGTAGGAGAGTGAGTAGGCACTTATTTAAAAGGATCATTCTTTTTCTATAGTATGGTATCAGAGTTGTACAGAAACTACGTCTAATAAACTATACGGGCTTTTTCGTAAGAAACGAGCGAAAAGCTTTCGAATGCAATTGTTTGTCTCGTAAAGGCCTATGACTGGAAGCCCATCTAGTCTAGTCACTTTAACTGGGACGCTCTGCTTAGGAATAAGCTAACAGCAACTAGCAAAACAAATATATTACGAAATGAATATTCGCTAAATAATAATAAAGATATTCTTAAGAATAATAGTGCGAACACAACAACTAAAGTTCATTCACACATCCCCTTTATAATTTGATCAAAATCATTTTACATTGATTTATATAATGGACGGTGGGCCCTATTCTAATGGGTTTCCTAAAATTTATTTTATGTTATGATCGTAACATAATTTTTTTTGGAAATTCGTATTTTAATGAGTCCTCTTAAAATAAATTTAGAAGCAATTGTTTAGATTTCTTCTTTTACGTTTTCCTTCCAAGTCATATTTAAGGTAATTTTACTGAAAAAATTCGAAATACATATATGTAATAATTTTTAATTGACTTAAATGCTAATTTATTTCAAATTCAGAATATTGACAGTTCCTAAGATAAGATAAAATTCTTAAAATGTACTGAAGAAGTTATTTTATGTTATCAGAAATTTTTTGTGATGCGGTCGTGTAACGTAACATAGAATTTGACGATTACAATATGAATTTTGTGTCACATGATATAAAATAACATAAAACTTTTCTCTAGATAGCACCCAATATCTATTGCCGACATTGCTTACATAAGGTCTGTTTAATGAGGCTAACCGGATTT
>QYTT01087037.1:9199-23356 GCA_006980735.1 Dasypogon diadema | reverse complement strand
AGAACAGAATTGTACTAAAAACCTGTTTCTACACAAAAAGGTCGCTTTTGATGAAAATCTTTGTTCCAGAAAGTTTTGTTTGTCCATTCATTCGCGAGTTCAACTGATAACGACAAGCTAATTAAGGTAATGTACCACACGTATCGCATGTAAATGAGTTCTGAGCAATTCGAGAAAGGAAGAGTGAATATATACAAATAAATGTAATTTTCTTTAAAAGGTAGTGAAGAGTGTATATTATCAAATGAATGATGTCACGTAGTGTAAATTTTCCTTATATTTCTCTTTGTATATTTCATTTGTTTTGTAATAGTTTTACTTTAATATTAAAGAGATATCAAAATACAAATTTCAAAATATTGTGCAGGCTGTTTAATAGATGCTTCATGTCAGCTAAATAGATTAGTTCTCATTTTTTAGAAGATATTTAACATACAAATTTTGGTTGTTAAAGTTACCTGCAGGGGAAGAAGGGAAGAATTATAATAAAAATCTGCAGCAAACCTTTTTTTTTTATAAGAGTTTAAGGACTTTTTTCGGTATGCAATTATTTTTAAAATCGGGTAAAACTTTTCTAGAAATAAATTTTAATTTGCACTTAAAAACACTTATTAACGACAACACATTTAGAATTAATTTCAAGGAATTATACGATGTATAAATTTGTACAATACTCTCAATTTATACGCATTCAAAAATGCATGGGGAGATTCGCACAAAAATATATGAATAAAAACATGGAATTTTGGAAATGAATTATTTTCATAGATGAATATAAATGTGTCATGTTAGAATAGCCTGATTTAAGTTTAGGGGAGAAAATTAGCCTTTAACATCAGTGGTTCAAATGGATACACTCCAATACAAGGAAAATTAGAATCTCTACGACGAAATTTGTATCTAGCTGCTACCCTTTTCCGGGTATTTGAATTTGATTATAGTTTTTATCTTAATAGGCAGCAAACGCAGGATTTTACATCATGAATTTTATCATTTCGTTTTTCATATTCACGCTAAGATTCAACTATGCAACCTTCAACTGCAGAATTAAAACTGGAAAAAACTGGGCGTGAGTGGACTATTTAAAATTTAAAACATATAGCGTAAAATTTTGAACTGTACAAATAACTGAGCAGTGGAATTGGAAAACTTAGATTACTCAGTACACAAATTTCGCTAGAATTAAAATGCACAGGTGCGAACTGTGCAAAAAAAAATTTGCGTGAGATGTCCGCCCAATGTAAAACTTGTAACTGTATAAAAACAGCTGTGAATCTGGAAAACTGAGTAATCCATGATTTTTACAAAAAACTGAGCTTGAGTGGCCCGCCTAAGGCCCCCTCTCACGTACAGTCCATAGTTATGTCTGCAGTCCAGAATTGAATTACACTGTATGTGAGTAATCTGCGACCCGTAAATTTTGGACTGAGTCAAAACCCTATAAACTACAAGCCATGCAGAACAAGAAGAGCAAGAACACTGAACTCTTTTTAAGGTCTTTGTGTAACAAATACTTTAATAAGTTTGGTCTACCGTTTGTAACACCTTGAAGGGAGTCATCGTAGGCCCATAAAAGTTCCTAGATTCCTACTCAGGATCAAAAGTTTCGATTTATGCATGTCCGTCTGTCAACACGATTACGGGCGAACGGAGCAACGTAGAGAGCTGATATTTTGGTGTGTGAGTTTGTTATTTTATTTGTGAGGTTGAGTTCGTAGATGAAATGACAAAAACTCTAATTGTCTTAAACCGGCATCTCATGGATTATGTTGTGTAGTTTTCCTTATCATGATAATGTATAACAGGAGTTCGTACAACAGCAATTGAAAATGGGTCCTCATTAGACCTTGCATGCATATGCATAAAGTATGTCCTCCGAACTACTTTCAAAACTTCAATCTGAAATCAAAATAACAAAGATAAAGATGCAGGAAAATGCTAAATAATATTCATTTGTCGAGAGATTACCTCTGCCTGAATATCAGACACACAGAAACGTCGTTTTTCAATACAAGAGCAAAGATATTTGAAAAAGTGTCTTTGTGGCGATTATTGAAATTTTGTGTAACATGTTATACCTTTTTATGAAATCTATATAGACATATGTATATATACATAGAAAGGGACTTTTCGAAAAATGTTTTGTCAAATAATCATTTTTACTTCTTTAGGTGTTGATTCTATGGTTATGATTTAAATATCATCCTTTTCTAAATTCAGAAAAGATATGACGATTGAATTCGTCAAAGAACTTTAAACTTTTTTTACATAAATTTATACTCTGAATTGTAAGTAGATATCGGTTGGCATAAACAGTCAATTTTATGTTATAAATTATACGTAAGCGATACTTTTATGTAGGCATAGATATAAAACTTTTATTATTCCTTATTTTTCAATTGCAAGTTTATAGCTATTAATTCATTAAAAAGTGAAAACAGAAGTCAGAATTAATTCAAGTTAAAATCGTACTTGACATATTCCGTTCTTATTCATTGATTTTATGCAAATATTTGGGGTATAGAATTTTGTCCATTCATGTATTTGGTGGACCGCGCCTGCGACATGCTCTATTAACTCGTTTACGACAATTTGACTCTCAAAAGTTGTTTTGCTTTCAATTTTAGCCTTTTAATTTAACCGGCTTAGCAGTTTCGTAGTGCGTCTTGAGTCTTGTGCTGTTTATTTAGCGCCGTATGTTGCTCCAGTGAATCAACCATGTGCATTCAATTTCACCATCGAATGTAATTGACATGATACCATTGACCTTGACACACTCGATGTGTTTAAAAGCGTTCTAGGCCTCACATTATGTTAGTATCAAATTCCCTTAATTTACCGTTCTAAGTGTCTTTGATGACAACTTGATGTGTCGACGAAAAATTGTTTTTAATTTTGCTGGTTTATGACGTACTTCCCAGGTATTTAGATTGTTTACAAACATAAAAAGTCTGCATTGTAGGCGGAAATAGAATGTTGGAATATTTGATGAGAGCTGCAGTTTCATTTCTAGATAGCATTCACGGTTTTTTTGTATGGCATATTTATATGGATAAAATTTTATTTTTCATTTGTAACATCTAATAAACCTTTTTGGTTTAAAATAAGAGAGCCAAATTAAATATCTGTTTTTTTTTGTTAATCTTTGGCTTTACGCTTACAAAAAATATATGAGTCGTTTATTTTGAAAGTGACCTAAGTCCGGTTTTACAACCACAGCGAAAATTGATTTTGGAAGTCATATGTCACCTCTGACGTGGCATTACAACTTTACCGTAACATCTTTAAATTCTCATATATTTTTTAAAGTTTGCACATATTATGAATGTAAACATTTGAAGTATGATTGGCATTGCTTAAATAAATCTTTTTTCATATGAAATAGTCTTATTTAACACTTTTCACGTAAGCACCAAATAAAACTCCGGTCTAGCGACAAATTATGTACAAAATGTTAAAATTTTAAGTGTTAAATTTCACTCACGTTTCGATTTTAACGGCTCATATAGAAAATATTCAGGTTTTTTTTCTTAAATTTGAGGATTTGTGACTAGAAAACCCCGCATTATATACTAAATACAAAACTCACAATATTATTTATAATTGAGGGAATTATAACAGAAACAAAAAAGAAAGACTAGAGTTATTTTTGTTAGAACTCGCTTTGATAAAGGTTGTTTTTTGGAACTACTTTTTGTTGTTTTCTCAATAACTCTGTTTGATGGTGTTTTTTTAAACACTAGATTTACCTCGTTGCGAGGTTTGTCTGTGTCTATCAGCATACGCCTGATGCCTGAACCTCAAAATCGGTGAAAAAAATTGGCATGGGTCGTTTTCTTGTGAACCTCTCAATTCCATGAAGGTGCATAAACACTAGAATACATTTTACATGAATTATTTTATTGAAAATGAAAGTTTATAATTTTCTATAGGCATACGCAATAAAATAAAAAGTGGAAATACAATCTTAAAATCTGCAGAAATAAATTTTAAGGGTCCATTCATCCTGGAAAATTTAATTTGATGATTTACTATTACAATCTTTTTTTTCGCCGGGGAACGAGCTAGTTGTACTTGCAAAGCCAATGGGAAGTTCACAGTAAAAATTTCATGCTATAAAGTGTGGCTTACGTGCAACATTTGGCAGGTTAAAATTTCACAATCTCCTCTTTAAAATTTTCCTCTACCTAAGTTGTGCTGTGTAACATCTATAAGGTATTGGATTAAACTATTTTATAATCCTCTTCTGCCTTTGCAAATGAGCATTGAGTAAACAGGTTAATTGGAGGTTAAGGTAAAACTTTATCACTTTATATTCCTGTTCAAGATTTCAGTTTTTGTAGTCCATTGCAATTTCTACACGTGTAGTGTATATTGAATATTTTCCAAAGGGTAAGATTATAATTTACCCTGTTTGCCTTGTTTTAATACATCACATCGAAAAATATAATTATTTATAAACACGAACTTTACTGAAATTCATAATTTGTGGGAATATTTAAGGTACTAAAAACATGTACATAAAAAAATTCTCTATCTCTGCTATATCACTGTGTTTTTGGCTAAAAAAATATTAAATGTTTGTTATATTAAATATTTTGGTATTACTGAGTAGCGCACTTTTTATTTTATAAGGTTATATAAAATTTTGCATAATTCATTATTTTTTATTTGAGAGCATTTGTCTCAAAATGTATGATTTTAGAAACAAATTTATAGTGGTCACCGATGACCACCATCGCCCAAATGAAAAGACAAGCCCCAGTCCCATGGGATCACCGTGACAGCGAAAGGGTTAAATACTATAGAAACCTTCAAAAAACTTTATAATCTACGCGTGCAGAAGTTGAAGTCGACGGCAAAAAATGCACTTTTTAACAGGCTCTATGCGTTAAATATATGCCTAGCAATTGCAGTAGACTGCAGAAACTGAAATTTTGAACAAGCCCTATGTCATATGCATATAATATATACAATGGTGTCTGATATTTAAAAGACTTCATGCGGTGTTTTTATTTATATACTGAATACTGAGTGTTCCTTTTCGTATGTATACCAAAATGACATCACATTCCTGAATACTTTTAAGGGAAAATGCCATTTAAAATTAATTTAAAGAGAATTCATTCATAAAGCAAACATAACAAACATAGATTACGCATTTTCCACGGAGGTGATTTCTGTGTAAATGTTTTTTACGTCAAATATTTTTTCACAATTAAATGTATATTATATGCTAAGTGTCAACGCAGAAAAGCATTTCTTATTTACATAAGGAGTTTACTTCTGAATGCCTTATGTTACGTGTATGTAACACTTAGCCCGAAAAATTTTTAAAAATTATTTTCAGGTTCTTAAATGTTACATAATATATGTCGTTGACAACATGTCACGCAATAAAGGTGTTACCCCAAAAGGCGAAATTAGTGGCAGTTTAATTTACCGCAAAGCTGTCATATTATAATAATAATATACATGGCTTTATACATATTTTTAATTGCATGACTATCGTACGTACATGACTTCAGCCTACTTTATTCTGCATGAATTTTTGATATGAGTTTCTTTAATTTGCACATACAAATGTGAATGCAATTTACAACGAGTTAAAATTTGCATGAATTGCGATTTGAATTAAATTATAAAGAAAATAATATTGTGTAAAGTAAGTTCTACTTTGCATGTAAGGTGAACTAGGGTTACTGAGGATACTTCCTTCTAAACAATCATTGGGAGCCTCACCGTTAGGTGGCATGGAAACGGGCAGTTTTACAATAATAATAAAAGTAATAAGGAGTTTTTGTGTAAATACATAGGATTTCCTATCTCTTCCCTTCACTTTCTGTCACTAGCAAGGCTAAAGTGCAAACATTTGACAAAGTACGCGTCTTCCTTCCTTAGCCGTGCACACATTGTCAACAGTACACGGCAGTGTCGCCAGCAGTTTCTTCAAATCTTATCCGGACCACCTAAAGGAAGCCATTACAGACAACGTAGTTTTCCGCGAAGCTCTTGCATAACTATCACTACCATTTTTATAATTTATACCATTCCTTTCATTCCTTATCCTTAACACGAGAACATTAAGCCTATGGTGAAGACACCTCTCGATGATCGGAAAACTTGCGCCGCTTACCCTACCATAAGATGCGGAGGAGACGGAGGGGAGGGGCTGTTGTTTTCATTGCTTCATTCACTTCCACTCTTTCGTAACTTCATCTTTATTACTTCGCCTAATATCGTTTCCCTTGCCTTCTGTGCAATTGTACAGGGGATCTTACTAGTTCACTACGCTTGGAAAATTATTGGCTCAAATAGTTAAAATTTTTCTTGTTATAAATTATAATAATTAACATATTTTTCTCAAACTTGTAAATAATATATTGAAATTCGAATTTCTTTTCAGACATGGCATAAAACATGTTTCAAATGTCATGAGTGTGGCATGACACTTAACATGAAAACATATAAGGGATTTAACAAACTTCCATACTGTGAAGCGTAAGTAATTTAATTGAAATTATATTTTTTTGTGATATTAATACGTATATAATTGCTGCAGTAATCAACTGATATTTCATTACTACATTTCGTCTGAATTTTTTAATACGTTTAAATTTGTGACGTGAAACAATTAAAACTTTTCTTTTCTACTAGTTTAATTCCAACTAAAGTTATTGATCTGTAAATGTTTTAAGACGAATTGGGGACAGACGTTCGTGACATAGTGTAAGCAATTTTTAAATGGCCTTGTGCTACAAAGTGAAAGCTTTATTTTACGCTTACGAATTGTAAGTGACTGACATTTAGAGCACATTATACCTAAAAGTATTGCAATTGTTTAAGTCTCACATATTTTCTATTGAGAATCAGAGAATCAGTGCTCTAATTATCCAAAATGTGATTCAGTTAGTTACCTTTCAAGTATTAATATTTAAAAGAAATATTTTAAATTTTACTTTGCGAAGTTATACAAGTGCATGTTCATCTATTGCCTAGACTGTAGGAAATAGTATTTTAAGTTGTTACATTTAATAATAAATTAGTTTAGTGCTCAATAATTCTATTTGATAAGTTGGGCGAGAATTATAGCCATTGTTGAAACTTATTATATTCTTCTCTGGAATTTTTTCTGTCTGATTTTAAAAATTTGTAGCTCTATTGAACTTCTTTAATTTTGGGAATAGAAAACTTTACACGGTTAAATCTGCACTGCACTTAATTGGGCTAAACGTACTAGCAAATCGGAATCTATTTTGATTGTAAGTTGACATCTTTACGTAAGTCTTTTGCCATGTATTCAATAAATAAGCAACCTTGAACTATAAGCTTGACTCACCTCCGAGCTACTATAGAATTGTATATGAGAATTTGCCAGCCTTTCTTTACCGTGACAACTTCAGTTTTTGGATAATTCCTCAGGAGTTAGGAATTGATAAAAGAATTTTATTTCACTATTAACTTCATGTAGTGTTTTGTGGAAAAAAACTACTGTACACTTTGGTACAATACATTTTGATTGGGATATTCCGTTGCTTAATTCAAAAGATGAACATCATATCAACTTCATTACAGAACAGTGATAGTTGTTAAACAATGACTAGTACAATATTTAATTCGAATTATTTTGTTTATCATCTTTTTTAAGATTTCCTTCGGTTCATACAAATTTAAAGTAAATTTGAAGGGGAAATGTTCGTCTTATTGTTAATGTGCCAGAATTACATGCACAATTTTCTTTTAAAAATAGTATTAATTGTGCTTATCACGTTGTATGTAGACTCGAACAGTAGCATCTCATCATGTATCAAAGAAAACACTGTTGTCGCGCAGCTATTTTTTCGACATTTTGGAATCATATGTTCGAATGGGATAGTCCTTTAGAATTGAAATACAGTCGAAAAATATCACAAAAATAGAAAAGTAAAATAAAGAAATACTAATTTCGATCACACCAAGACAATTTGATCAATGCTAGTGTGCCGATCGAGTAAACCACAAACGTTTTACCATACATTTTTAACTGTGCATATTTGCTCCTCTGTGGGGGCAGGTTTGATTCATGCCAAGGGTATGGGGATATCAGTAGTTGACGCTATTCTGCTGATGAAAACTGTATTTCCGTAGCTGGTCGAACAAATTTCATCCAAAAAATTGTGGATTAACTTGCAACATTTGTCAGATTATTATTCCCAATGCCCTCTTCCTTAAAATTTCCTTCCGCTTAAGTTGTGCTTTGTGTATCATAGGATTGTCCCCTGAACTTATGGAAAATCTGAACCAAAAGAACACTCAAAAGGCGGTGAAGCATGAGCGTGAAAGTGTAATGATGCGGGGTTGTATGTCGGTAGTAGGTGTTGGTAACTTGATAATGATTGATAAGGTACTGAATAAAGAGGCTTATTTAAATATTCTTAAAAATAACCAAATCTAGAAAAGTTCGGCATTATTAGGGAAGATATTGAACAAAAAATTACCGCAGGTAAAGGTTTTTATCCACAATATACAAATTTTTTTGCCTCAATAAATGTGCTATTTATCTTTTGTGATAATTTTCATGATATTTTATAATTTCTATTTAAGAAAGGCTGAATTCATTACCACTCAGTTTTACTAATTCTAAATACTGTATCTAACTTAATTTATGCAACAGCTATATGCATATTTGGTTGAAAGAATTTGCTCAACAGGTAATTTGAATATGAATTATTTTATAATATTATAATATGTAAAAATGCGTCTCGGTTACGTGTTTCAAAGTGAAAATCGAAATTAAGGGCAGTTGTACAAAACACAGAAGCCAATTGTGTGGACACAATCCACCATCCGCACACAATTCTTGATCTCCATAGTACGTCTAGGGCTTATTAACTCCTAATCGCGTAAATCCGAGTTTGATTTGGACACAAGCTATATCCGCCAATGTGTCAGTCTAGATTCAATAACGTTGAATTATGTACTATTGTAAAGCATGCTTACGTATAGGATTAGAAATGTGAATTATTCATAATTTATTCGATTATTTTTTTGTGTCTATTTAGTTTACATAATTTCTGGTAATAATTTGGATATTTTTATTGCCTAAGGCCAGGGGCAACCCTACATTATAGGCACATCTCTTGGCGCATGAAGTTTTTACTGTGGCATATACCAGTGGCTATGCAAGTAGACTTCTCACCGCTAAACTTTCAGCTGCGTGCACTATTACGAATTTTGCGCACATTAAAAAAATTATCATAATGTACAACATCCCCGTAAATATTTGCTCAAAAATCGTGTCTACGCCAAATCATCCAAGCGTTAAGATTACATTAAGTTAAAACTCAGCAGTACGTGTATTGAAATTAAAAGATAAATATGAAAGGCCTGTTATTTTTTTAGTAGTATATTTTATAACAAACTCAATTTTTCTACATTTTTCAAGTGCTTTAGCGCATTCAGGTTATATGTTATTCATTCACGGTTAAAAATCCGAGAGTAAATTCTAATACTCTTCTGATATTAAGGCTTATATTCAAGGTTATATTCAATGCAAGTCTTATTTAGTTTTAATCATCGTAAAATATTAAAAGTACATTCAAGTATATGTTGTGTGGCAACACTTTTTGCCACATATGAAAAACCCTTTTACATTTAGCTTATAATTCGTAATAGAAATTTTTGTATAGTATATAAGTACTTGTGATATTCTCATTAAATTTAGTTCTGACTCGACCCAAGTTGAGTTTCAATATTTATGCGGATTGCTATTAAGAGGACAAATCGCTGATATCCCTCCAGTACTAAAACCTTTCCCAATATCTGGGCAATAATAATGCGTGAGAACACATACGAAACTCGATATCGAGAAATTGTTTTCTACGAAATCCTTAGATTTTTGTAAAAAGGACATATCCTTTGACCCGATTTTTGGAAAAGGTTGTTGTAAGTAATGATTTTTTTCATTGCTAAATTTCTTTTAAACTAATCGTGCCTTTCAATTAAAGCAAAAAATGATATCTTTTTGCATCAGAAAATATATCGCTTTACAATTTTATATAACTTTTCGATATTTAAAGAGTATTTCAAAATCAGTTAATCATTTTACTGCAAGGTTTTACAAAAAAGAATACATATTTCTATGCCACTCTCAGTCCTTATGTATTATATGTATATTATTTTAGAATTTATACAGAAAATAATTTCACTCGAATGTATTTGAATGAACATATTCAATTCAGATAGCAAGCTTCACAATTTCTATATCACTATATGTGGATTTGTTTTTTGGTACATCTTTTTTGTGTTTACAAAATTGAGGATTGAAAATAAGCATTCCAGAGTATGACCGTTTCTTCAGATAACGTTTAAACATGGTGAAATGAGATTAGAACCACATACATACCTACTACACACACAATTAGTGATTTAAGACTACAATTTACGCAAATTGTATACTAAGATAACAGGTTTACGTAATATTTGTCCCGAATTCAGAATAAAAGGTTTACAATAAAGCACTCGACGGAGTCACACATTTTGTAATAAGAGAAATATGTCATTGCTAGATAACATTTCAAAGTTTCTTTGTGTCGAGATTCCTGAAAAGAAACGAAATCTGATATAAATTGAAAGTTCACCTCTTTTTTTAGTGTCATTTTGCAAACTCTGTATTTACTATGCCTCTTAACATATGATCAAGTATTTACCGCAGAAATTTCACTTAAGGCAGCAGCATGAATGGGATGTCTAAACGTTGACATTTGTTAGTTCTCAGATATCTCGAGCGATCTTTCCCTTGCCTTATTCGTCATCATTACGCATGATTTGAATAATTATTAAATGATCTTTAAGAGACGAAGAAACTGAAAGTATTACTCATATTATAATTTATGCTTAAAGCCTCATTGGTTAGTGGCACAAAGAAAGAAGCAAATTGATTTAAATTGTTACAACCGCGACATGAAGTTATTTTCGATCCACGAGTGAAGCTAACAATTATCGGAAGTGTCCACTAGAGAAGGAATGATATAATCACTCACTTTTGTGAACGTATGAGGTCAACAACTTGAAGGGGAAAAATTCAGTAAATCTTTGGTTATACATTCTAAATTAGTCGATTTTATCATATGATCTGAAAAGTCTGAGTGAGAAGAGAGCTAGATTCTTATTTTTTGCCTTCTTGTTACCTTGAAGCAATTAAATTTTAAGTACTTTAAGTAATAATTATGGAAAAAGAAAGGGTATTTATTATTTTGGAAAGTAGTTGACAGTAATTTTCTAGTATACCTTTTTCCCAGCAAAGTCAAATAAGTTCAAGTCGAATTTTTACAGGATGGTGATGTCATAGTTTTATAGGATGCGTCATATCACAGTATAGCGCATGCAAAAGATGTTATGGTTCCTTAAGAAAATGAATTGGACTCAAAACTTTGAAAGAATGTTGTCCCCGGTCATATTTCATATCGTACGATCAGATCAGTTTTCAAATGTTTCTTCGGAGGCGACGTTATTGATTAATAGTAGTCACAAATTTTTCGTTCATTGCTCTTTTAATATAGATTACAAATTAAAAGGAATGTTATATATTTCTACATATTAATGTAGTGGATATTAATCTCAATTTAGCGCTAGTTCTTATCCAGAAGTACATAATTATTAATAAACACAAAATGGAGAGACTTGATCGACGTAAACATCTTTAAATAAAATTTAAGTGAATCAAACGAAATAGAAATAATGTAAATTTTTTTTTTGTACAGAGCAGCACTTAAAAATTGAATAAAAATAATTGATCTCCGTTGACTTTTATCTAACATTATAAGACCACAATTAACGGGTAGAAATACGATACGAATCTTTTTCAGTCTTTTCTAAAGGCAATCGATTCCGGGAGTTTTTTTGTGTAAAAGCTTCCCCACTAAGGCCTTAAATTCATTGTATGTACATTATGTCATTTGTAGTTTATGTATTTAGGTGCATGCAGCCACCTCACACACTTTTAGATTTCTTGTTTTATTTTTCGTGTGAATCTAGCAAGATATTTTTAATACCATCATTTCTTGCAATTCAACATTCGGTGTTACGGTTTGGATGTTGTTAAATGCAATGTTTTCTCTTGTCATTATGTCGTTTATATCCGAATGTATAATACTTTTGATTTCAAACTTTATTGGCAAGTTTTATCAAAAATTGAAAACCGTATTTTGTTGTGTTTACATATGTGTATTGTATTTGAAAAATGTTTTTCTTAATCACAGCGTGGGATATATGAGTGTAGACTTCTTTCGTAGTTTTCTATGTTATTTTTCCTACTAACCCTTTTTAATAGATACAGTCATACTTTTTGTCTATTATTATTTGAACTTTAATGGAGGCATTTGAATCAAATGATTGGTGAAAGTTGTTATTCATAATTTATCTTTCCACTAAAATTTCCCAAATGGCTTCAATATCGTACCTAGGATTCGTCTTAAAAACCCTCTAAAGCTGCTTATTGAAGGGATTTTCACAGTTCGTGTGTACGCCCTCGCTATTGGCATTATATGAGGGTAGTGCCTTATCGTCATACACAGAACGCATAACGTTTTTAATAGGTTAAAATTTAGCAAATTTCGAACTCACAAAAAACCAGTGTTGATCTCCCGATATTCCGTTTATCTCTTGCATCTCAAGCACAGCGTCTCTGTCATGCCTCAATTTATTTTTGAATCTGAGAAAGATTATTGCCCACATTGAGGAATTTGTGTCCGAATTTGCATGTTCGTGATTGCAATTCCTGTAGTCGACTGCAATTTTTACACGTGTAGTTAACGTATGTGGAGAATAACTTTTCTAATAGTGATATGGAAATCTACATAGAATTAGCATCCTTTGTTAAATATTATCGAACTTTTCAAAAACTTTCTTCATTTACATTACATTACGCGTAGAAATTGCAATCGACTGCAGAAACTGAAATTTTGAACAGGCTCTTTATGTCTCATTTTACTACGTTCGCGCAAAATGTAGATACATGATATTACGCTTACTCCAGTTATTTTTTTTATTTATTTTTGTTTTAAGTTAAGAGTTTATTGTATTTAAATACAAAATACTCAATATTTTGTATAATGTAGTTAAATAAATTTTTAGAAGCATTTCGCCCAGCCCTGTTTGTAACATATTATAGTAAATAATTGCCATATGAGTTATTTAAATAAAATTTCTAGCCCTGAGGAAGTGTGAAATACTCGCGAAACGTTGGCAAAAAGATGTTTTAATTTATATAAAATTATACAAAGAAAGTTCCCGGTTCAGTATTTCAGCCACTTTTTTATAAGGAATTTCATCGAGCTTTTCCTGAAATTTTATTATGGCAACACTGTGTGGAAAAAGGCTTAAAATTTAACACCTTGCGGACCGGCAATATTTCAACAGTGGCTATTTGTACGTTGGTGAAAACGAGAATTCTCGTCTTGGGTCCGCAAGGTGTTAAGGTGCAAATCGGGGGAACATATAAAAACGTTATACCACTCATATACCTTCAATTTGTGCAATTACACTCCTAGTTTGTTTAGTTGTTCTTATTGATATTGTCCTAGGCCAGCGATATCATAGATATTATTGTATAGGAACAATTTTTCGTCACCAGTAATGATACGGCCATGAAATGGCTCATTTTTATGCCTTAATAACAACGAAGTGCAGATGAAAATTCACTGACATTTTTGTGTATATGTTAATAAATGTGGAACCCATTGCTTTATTGATTTATCAGATTGCTTTTAAATATTTTTGCGTTGTTCACTAAGAAGCGTCAATTCTGCTAGCAATCTCTTTAATTAATTCCCCAGAGATTTTTAGACGATAACGTTTAAAATGTCATGAACAACAATGCTAGGTTGATCATTTTTAGGGCTTCGTACGTCCGAATGAAAAAACGAACCCTTATAGGATCACTCGTGTGTCTGTCTGTCCGTCTGTCTCAGCCAAGTTGCTCCGAATCTACTGGACTGATTAAGTTGAAATTTAGTACACATATGAACTTTGTAACAGTGGGTGTCTGTTCCATAGAAGTATTAGCCAATATCATAGCTCAGCCACTTCAGACATTTTGATGTAACAGCTAGGACAACTATAAGAATGGGAGCATTTTGCAAAATATAAGAAAATAAATTCTTAGGTAGGTTAAGAAAT